>OZ018330.1:135982539-136289861 GCA_963969495.1 Ceratothoa steindachneri
CAGGTGTACACACACACACATACACAAACGAGAATCTGAGTTCAGCAGCGAATTTACAGACATAAGCCTTAAACGGGTCAATTCTAGAGACAATTTAACTAGCCCAATTTAAAAAAAAATCACAGGAGAACATTAGCGACATTTAAGTGGAACACCCCCCCAATAGGATGCAATTAAATCGAGGCATGAATATGATACTAATGACTAAACAACTTAGTGGACCAAAAAAAAATCATAATTAAAAACATTAATGAGATAATATATACAATTCACGTGGAAAACCTTCGCTCCCACCGGAGTACGGATGAGGAAATCCACGGGTCATCTAGCCTCGAGGACATGGTAAGGTCATTCCCACTAGCTAAGGAGTTTGTTTCTTTTCGTGGGAAGTAGTACCAGCACCTCCACGCCAGGCTTGGATTTTCGTTCTCGTGACTTAAGGTCAAACTAGGTCTTATACCTCTAAATAAGTCCTTCTTCACGAGATACGACACTCGTTTGTTACCTCGGGTGGACATACTCTCGAGGGTTTTAGTTTTCTCCCAAAGGGGAAAGACAGTTGCGCACTCCTTTTGGGTGCGGACAAACTTGTCGCTCCGGAGGGCTTGGAACTCCGCGTCGATAGGGGTTTCCAGGTGAACGGCTGCCTGTGTACGGGTAATCACTGGCTGGGCCATGGAATGGTCGTGGATTACGGGGTTTTGACCGATTAAAACTGTGCAGAACTGGATTGGGGCCGCTACCACTTCGGCGCTACCGGACATATAGTCACACTCGATGTGACAACGAATTACTGGAAAACAACTGGCCTGGCCAAGGTAGTCGTGGACCACCGCAAACATCTTGTGGTCGGGGCCAAAAGGGGGCAGTAGGTCCTCAGACAATATGATGCCGGTGCACCTGGTGTCCCTGACGAGGGTGGATACTCAGCGACCGTTCACAGTTCCATTCTCGAATTTCAATCCACCAGGGTTGTTCTCATTAAAAAGAAAGTTTACCTGATGGACCGGGTCTTTGGCGGTCGAGCGAGAATCGGCGGTCTCCTGAGGCGACGGAGGAGGATCAGGGGCGGCCCAGATTTGGTGCACTTGGTAAGACTGGGAGTTTGCGAATCAAAAGTTTTGAGGACAGTTCGTGCGGTAATGGCCGGGAACTCTGCAGGTGTAGCAGACGATCGGGTTCTTTTGGTACGGCACAACCGGGGGAGAAGAAACTAGACGCTTAACGTCTCAGTGTTCAGATGGATGGAAGTTTCTTGGCTTCGAGGGACTAGGAACTTTGGAAAATCTTGGAACTAATTTAGGAGGGGTCTTAGGACCATAAAATTTAGGTTTGGGGGGCAATTGGGGAGCCTTTTTAACATCCTTAGGGTATAAATTGTGACTACCCGCGTAGACATCGGCCTCTTCCAAGCATTCTTTTAAAGTGGCACAACGTTTATCCTTAATGATGGCGCGAATTTCGGGAGCCACGGCAGCAAAAAGCTGATCCCTAAGGATAAAGTCCAGAAGAGACTTGTAGACATGGGGAATCTTGGACGCATCCAGTCAACACTGATGGTGTCTTTGGAGGATGTACCCGTGTTGCCGAAATGTTTGACCAGAGCGGATCCTTTCCTGGCGGAATCGGGAGCGGTAGAATCCATAATTCATATGAGCAGCGGCTAACAATTCGGACTTTAACGTGGAATAGTCGAAAGTTGCTTCCGGGTTAAGGGATACGAAGATATCCCTTAACTGGGCATTTAGGAGGGGAAGTAAGTGAGCGACGCCATCATTTTCGAGTTCTTATCTATTGATTTGAAAGATTCTCTCAAAATGGGTCAAAAATGACCCAAAGTTGTCTCCGTCATTAAAAGAGGGAAGGTGGACTGAAGGAGTTTGGGGAATTTCAGCCCGGGAACCGATGGACTGAGAATCCATTCGATTTCGGCTCATTTCCAGCTCATGCTGCGTAATTTGTTCACGTTTTTTATCTCTATTTTGTTCCTCTCCATCTCTATTTTGTTCTTCTCCATCTCCATCTCCATCTTCAATTTGTTCTCAATCTCCGTTTTCAGTTTGTTCTCCTCCATCTCCATTTTTTTCTTCTCCACTATCCATTTTGTTCTTCTCCATCTCCATTTTTAATTTGTTCTCCTCCATTTCTATCTACGTTTTTCTTAGTTCCTTTTCCGTTCGCTCTGCCCGTTCGTTACTCTCTTCTTCCTGTACGTAATTTAGCAGGTCTTTTCTTGAAAGACTTAACATTTCACCCTGACTCTTAAATTTTTCGAAAGATGACATTGTTACGCAGTTAACTGAGGGAACACTGACACGCGGACGATCTAGGACACTACCCACGTGAAACGAATAGTCGAATATTCGTGAAGGCCTTATTTACAAAAAAAATTATGATACAGCTACCTACCTATGCTGTTTCTAAGCAGAATAAAAATTTAAATGGTCCTACCAGAATTAGGACAACAAAGACCTTAACTCTTTTGGATTAATAACCAGGATAGTCTCCAAAATTCCAACACAATAAAAAAAAATAATTACCTTGGGTCCAACACCAAGTATAAATAGATTAACGTTCCTCTGTTCTTCGATTAAATTGAACTTGCCTTCTGCCAGTACAATTCAAAATTTAAAATAAAAGGGATAGACGTGAATAACAAGGGAATTTCCAATGTCGAAATTAAAATGACACAGGTTCGTAAAAATCCCAAACACACTTGACACCAAAATTATATAATATGTATAGAAATAAATATATATTTCGTGGTATGGCATTTACATTAAATTAATACGATATCATATCTATGGGGAAGGGACCAATAACTTAAAGGCGAACTGATACGGGACGGGACGCCACGAGTTTCGACACGCGGAATAGCGAGAAAAGAGTGCAATGAGGTCATGTAAAATTTGGGCAATGGCAAAGCTCAAGGTTATTTAAAGAGGCATGTACAAAAATATAATTTTATTTACATAAAATAAGAGAATTAATGGGAAAAATTAAATTGGTAAATGAGCAGGGAAATTGCAGAGTTATGCGTCAGACTCTGAAGTTAGAAATTAATGCCTTACAGAAGGAGACTATTCAAATGGGGAGGATTAACTCAAATGGGATGCTGAAGAGGTAGAGGGGTTGGCTTACGGAGGAATCCGGGTGAGACGTCAGGGTAAGGTTTTACGGATGTCTTTTGCCGGCAATAAACTTGAGGGCGAGGGCGCTCGGAGCTTCTGATTGGGAAGGTGACGTGATGACGGTTCTCCAAAGGGGAAGATGCGGTAACGTCCGGTCCAAGGGAGAGTATTTCGGCCACCCTAAAATGAGGAGAAAACGAGGAGGGCTTCGACCAGAGTTGATAAGTGGTCTGAAAAATCACTCGGTGGCGATCGTCAAATGGAATTACCTCACTGGCTGGGCTAATTCCATCACACAAAAAGTTCAGCCGTCACTTTGCTTTGTTGTTAGCACCTGACTTTGAACTAGTGGAATGCTTCTTGGTCCTGGCAAGATTCCTTAACTCTGCGTCTTCCAACTCCAAGACGAGCCCTATATTTCGGAGGCTCTCCCCGCAGCGGTGGGGGAAACAGCGCTACTCTCGAATGGCCTCGAATCTTCACGTCGAGGCGACTCTAACCCGCGAAAAGGTGGTCCGTGGTTGATGCGTTTCGAGGCTACTGCTTGTTGATAGAGAGGTGGAGGCTTACCAATTTAAGCCTAACCAAATTCTAGAACCCTCTCCAGCGCATGGACGTCACTTCCGTGCTTTTAAAGAAATTCCACGTGAAATTCCCATACAGCTTCAAAATAGAGTTTCTAACAAGTCTGTGTATGTCAAATTTCTCTGACATACGAAGGGTGGTCAATAAGTTTTGTAATTCGGATATAAGGAAACGAGATATGAGGAAAAGTGTTTTATTATTTTTCAATATAACTACCTTCGACTTTAATGCACTTGCGTCACTTGTCCCTGAAGCTTTGAATTCCCGACAACCAGAAATCTCCCGACTGCTGTTCAATCCACTTCTAGACGGCGAGCTGCACATCATCTTCATCGTCCCCAAACGGGCGTCCACGCAGTGCAGCCTTGAGCTGGTGGAATTAAAAGTAGTCGCGAAGGACCAAATCTGGACTATATGGGGGATGGTTGAGCTCTTCGAATCCGCACTCGCTCAGGGCGGCTTGTGAAACTCTGGCCTTGTGGACTTTGACGTCGTTGAAGTCGATCATGGGGCGTGAGGTTTCTAGGGACCCGACGGGCAGAGAGCTTGGTCATGGCCAAATTGTCGTGGATGATGTTGATAATACTTCCATGTGATATTCCAAGTTCTCGCTCGATTTTTTTCGGTCTTTCCCCGTCGATTTTCAAGGATCATCCTCTCCACACGGGCTACATTGTTCTCGTTGGTCACGTCTTACGGGCGTCCTAGACTGGGGTCATCTTCAAGGGACTCACGAACATGGCGGAACTCCCTATTCCAGCGAGCAATGGTTGTTTTTGAAGGGGTGGTGTCGGTGTACAGTGCAACCATGCGTTCACGGGTCTCTTTTGCATTCTTGCTTCCTTCGTTAAAAATTTGATCACTGCGCGATACTCAACCTTTTCTATTGTTGAAAAATTTGTGCTTGACGATCTGCGATCAGCTACTGCTTCTTAAAATAGATGAGGCAGGAGCGTGCGGCTGCAGGTCCTGACTTGTCATAACTTGTCCTAACACATCCACAAACAGCCATTCGCAAATCTTATTGACCGCCCCTCGTAGCTAATAATTTTTGTTCTTAATTATAAATAATCCATAAGTTTCCGCAAATATTATCGCAAATGTTACGAGTTGCTTAGCAGGGCTTGAGATATTTCCCCATACAAATATGTAATTTTCTTGAAGATTAGCAGAATTACTCAAATGGCTATATTCACAATAAATTTCAAGTTACTTTTCTAAATACAAAGTAATTTGTATTTTTTTTCGCGATAAAATATCAATCCCTTATATAGACTAGTAGTTGGCACTTTCTGATATATGAGATAGATAACTAAGCTTATCTATTCTTTATAAGAGATCAGGTATAATTTGCTCCTCTGAATTCGCTACAAAGACGAAATATATTGTTTTTCTTTTGCACCAAGCAGTTCTCCACATCAGTAAACAGATAATGAACTTGTCAACTGATATTGCTGTTGATTAGAGTCAAATAATTGTTTATCACTATGCCGGAGCAATCTGTCTTCGAATTTTGAAATCTTTACCGATAATATTCCTCATTCGGAGATGATTTTCGTTAATGCATGTTTTTCACTTGTACTTCTATACTTTATCGCTTGGACTCAATCAATATTCATGTATACGGTAATAAATTCTAATACTTATATCATTAAATATTTGCGTAATCAGACGCGCATGAGTCTTAATTCTTTCCTTTCACTTATAATTTATTCAAAATAGTAATTATTTAGCAAATTCGGTATTTCTATGTAGCTTCTCTGCGGAATGGAGAAAAACCATACTATCTTTTATTATCGTCTTACGATAATGAATATTCACTTGCGGGAATACTTAATATTGCATAATAACAACCTTAACTCATTTCAGTATATTTTGCAACATTTATACGGATGGCAAGACAAGTTAACTGAATAATCGTTCAGAAAGCAGGTTGTCCAGTGGAATAGTGATGAAATCACTATCTGACATTTTGAGGGATATGAAATGGCAAAAATTATGATTTCACGCATACACAAATAAAAAGTATACGAGTCCTGCAAATCAACGGGAAAAACGGATTGCCCTCTAAACTCCTTGCAAATTGAAGATCGCACGATGCAAGACAGTCCATAAAAAGCCGATGTTTCACCATATCCAGCCGCTATTTCAAGTCAAGTGGCCGAAAACATGAACTTAAATACATCTAGCCAGACTATCTCGCGTTGCTTGAAATAGTTCGATCTTATTGCTCGCCAAGACCACCATTATACAAGGACTATTTGATACTCGGTGTCGCATGGAATGACGTCACCTTCATTGTGGCATGCCTTTTTGTTAACACTATCAACCAGTTTATATATTCCATCTGAGGCGTTGAGGTATCAAAAAACGTTTGTGATAATTTATGACGTATGTATTAGTTAAAAGTCTAATATTCAGTCATTATCAAATAACTAAACGCTGAAAATTTACTAACAATCAATACAAAATGTTAAAAATAAATATAAATGATTAAGTTTTATGAATCTTTACTTAATCGTAAACACAAAACAGACGCCATTATGGAATCCTTAGGCCTTGTGACTATAAGAGACTTTACTTAAATTGTAGTTATCAAATCACTGAATATTAAAATGTGGATTGGACCTTTGGTAATATGAAAGAGTTTGTAAGCTTTTTCTTATAAAAACTGTGGAATGACAAAAAAGTGGGTTTTATTGACTCAAGATAAACCTGGAGAGTCAGTGCCGTTTTTCTCTCTTAAATTGTGTTATGTTAAATATCTCAAAGATGATACTTTTCCAGTGGCACCTTAAATGTTTAAATAGACTGAGGTTACAAAAATATCTTCTCACGCGTGAGGTGTGTTTCTAGGGAATAAGATTAAACTTTTGGATGTTTTTCTTGGCTAGATAACTTGAATGATGTCTAGTTCTTTGATTTGCACAGTAATAATAGGACTAGTGGTAACCACTTAAAAATTAAATAATTAAAGATGCAGGCTGGATATTAGAAAATAATTTTTCATTAATAAAGTGGTATAATTTTAGCAATAAATTACCACAGTAGGTCGTAATTACTCCAAATTTAAATGTGTTAAGGGCAGGTTGGATGAGTATATAGGGAGGGAAGATTGTGATGGCGTTTTTTAGTTGGTGTTTTTTTTTTGGGGGGGGGGTGAAAAGTACATATTATAATACCTATATTATGGTATATATTTTTAGTTGCATCAATTAATTTTTGACAAGCCTTAATTGGTGATGCCTATGATTCTAGACGCAATCCTGCGGATAGGGTTGGGGGTGAGGGGAGAGTTTTGGATGTTTCATGCAAGGCTCTTCGACTCGGATGACCTCTGATAGGACCTTGTGGCTTTTATGATCTTTTAAAATATGTTATAGGTTCAGTATCATAAAGCATTTCCTAGTTGGTGTCGGCGATATCCTATGAAAAGGTAAATCCTTTCTCAAATTTGTAAAACAAGAACCCATCAAGTTTATTTTCCTCACTCCAAAAAGTTTGTAAATGAATAAGTAAAGAAAGTGTTGAAGCAAGGAAGAGTAAAATTATGCGGAAGATCGTATAGCTACAAATCTTTAAGGGCACATCAGGGCCCAAGAAGACACACAATTCTCCATATCTCAGCTACGACATGGTTAATCGTTACAGCTGTGTTCTCTGTGTGTATGTACATATTGAAAAGAAAAGTATACATAAGATGCTGAATATGGCACGTAGTTCTAAGTAGAAATATGAAGAATTGCCTTGGAGGAAGTAACTCAATTTCGTTTAAAATCAAAATATCATTTTAATTATTAGTTTATTAATTAAAAGGGATTTTTTTTACAAAACATATCAAAATCCATTCATGTTTTTTGTAGTGGATTGTTAAAATAACTACAAAACCAGGTCAAAAGTTAGTGCCCTTAATTTCCCAATGGCCAAAAATCAAACAGAAAAATGTTAGTAGCTATTAAAAGTAAGAAATTCAAGGTTGGCGGATGATTTTAATTTCCTTTATTATTAATTTGAATTTAATCTAAGTTCCTTTCCAAATGCAGAGTTTAAACCTAAAAACCATAGCACTTATATATTCTTACTTTTGACTTCAATCCTTCGTTAGAGATCCTGTGTATACTCAGTTCCTCCTAATTTGAGCTTTTCACCATTATACTTTTGTATTGGTAATTATTATCTGACACAATATGTACAAAAGATATGTGTTAATTAGAAGTCAGAAATTTTGTTTTCTATTTTTTTTACCAATGTAATAATCAGTCTCTTTTGGTTTGTGCATAAAATATAGATCAAGTTGGGTAGAGGGGGGTGCGTGGGGTTTGTGAGTGTGCTGTAAAATATAGCATATATCTTTTCTGTAGAGCGATAAACTTGGTGTCCGATTGAAGGTGTCATATGACTGCATTTTATTTGTTTATACTTTCGCGAAGACCAAATAATTAGACATTTTATTGCTTTCGATGTAATCAGTGGTAAAGCGATGAATGCAAAATGGCAGGTACCTCGACTTCAGGAATGATTGTTACATATCTTCTATTTCTCAAAACTCTACATTGAAAGAATCTTCAGAAGCAAGGCGAACACATATTGAGCGGTAATCATTTCAATACAAAAAGCAATTGATGACAACATGAAAAAAATATGAATCATAAAGAATGCCAAATAATACAATTTTAAAAGACAGAAAATATTGGGTTGAGGAATAAGTTCTTGCGGTTTTATCAAATTTATTCATTACCATTAGCAATTTTAGAAAAACTTCATTTTCAATTGATAACAATATGCAATTTATTCAATAATGTATTCTCCGTTGTTATTTACCACTTGTTCCCAACGTTCAACTAGTTTTTCGATGCCACTGAAATGCAAATCTCTGGGTTTTGACTCGAAGAATTTGTCCAACTAGGTTCTTATTTCCACATCAGTATTGAACGAAACGCCACGCAAATTAATGGAGAGCGATCGGAACAGAGGGAAATCCGATGGAGCCAAGTCTGGCGAATATGGAGGATGCGGCAAGATTTTCCAATTAGGCGTTTGGATGGCATATTTTGTCATATTGGCAATGTAAGTACGAGCATTGTCGTGTTACAGAAGAACTCCATAACGTCGATGAGGTCACTTTTCACGAATAGCTTCAGCAAGTCGATACATTTTTTAAACTTAGAGTTCTGCATTGACAATCTCGTTGTTCGCAAGAAGCTCATAAATAATGATACCTTCACAATCCCACCACACATACAGCATCGTCTTAAGTGGAGGAAGTCCATGCTTAAATAGCAGAAGTGTTTTTTTATTGAGGTTAAGCCATTGTTTTCGATGATTCATGCTGACATAAACACACCAATCGAAGTTTGTTGCTTTCGCTCAAAGCGGGCAAAACCCATGCACCGATTTTTTTTAACTTTTCCCATCGAATGAAGGTGATTCACTACAGTTTTCTGATCAAACGCCAATTGTACACCCAATTCTCTAGTCGATTGACGAGGATTTTCATGAAGAAGGTCGTTCAATTGATCTTCATCCAATTTAATGGGGCGACCAGAACGTTTTTCGTTATTAAGATTGAAATGACCGTTTTTGAAACGTGAAAACCACCATTGAGCTGTCCTTTCTGATAAAGCTTTTCTCCGTACACAGCTCAAATATCGCGACGAGCTTTGGCTGCGTTTGCACTGTTCCCGTCTCGATTGAAAATAAATAACAACAAGTGTCGAAAATGCGCCTTTCTTTCAACTTGACATTCCATTTTGAGTGTACAAAACAAAACTTGAATTAACACAACTTTTAAATAAACCGAAATGACTTATTACTCAACTTCAAGACGTAGCCTAAGCAAAGGCCTAATATTCTACGCTGTTAAGAGACGTAGCCTAACCTTTGCAAATTTTGCTCTCATTATTTATTATTGTTTCTTAATATGTGCACAAATCACGTCAACAAAACTTAAATCAGCACAACATTAAAAAAATCACAATAACTTATTCCTCAACCTAATAAAATAAGAATTAGAAACCATGGTACATGAATATGGAATCAGATCAAATTTTAAAGATTTCAATTTAAATATAAAAGTATATGTCAATCAAATTTCTGTTGAAATATTTGAAAAAACTGTTGTTCCTTCATGTATTGATGATGTTTACATATTAGAAGATGTAATATAAAAGCTAATGCAATATTAGATTAATGCAATTTCCGTTGATAAAATAAGACTAAATTATCAATCCGGGAATAATTGATAATGATATGAACTTAGTGAATCTCACATTAAATTTTTAAACTTTGTACAGGACAACGTATATCTAATGACAGTAAATCGCGCGGCATATTTAGCAGTTATTAAACTTTTCAGCATTATTATACCCTTCTTATCTTCATGGATATCGGTTTCTAAAAAAATTCTGGTTAATTTATCCTTCCATGCCATCTAGCAATCAGGCCTGTAATATTATATTTTTTAGATCCGTTCGTTGAAGAAAAATTACACAATTTCTCATTTACCTCAAGAGCAAATGTTTATACAATCATCTAATGATAATAGTATTATTTTGTGATAGACGAGATTCAATTAAAATCATGTTTAAAGAGAACCAGTAGTTTGTACTTTAGTTAACACTAATGATGTTGCAACTAGTGCCCAAAGATTCATTATATCTTGTGTTAAATCTCCTATTAAAAATGCTTTTCATATGGTTATTTCTCGATCAAAATCACTAAATAGATAGTGATTGCATGGTTTCTCAAAACCCAAAAATTGTAGGCTAATAAATATAGGATTTCAAGTAATTAGAGTTATTACAGACAATAATTTTATTACTAGGAAAACAGAAGTTAAAAATTGTATATAAGGACCCTGTAAATTCTTCAGGGCAACTCTTTTATCTATTTAAAACTGTTCATCAATTTAACAACTGGTTGGCATAGAATAATTTAGATGAAACGATGTTGTTCAAAATATATATTTTAGGTAATTTCCTGATAAATAAATATTCATTAACCGGGGCATCTCTATTTACTTTGAGAAATCTTTACACTTTAGAATCAAGCTCTATTGAAGTACTCTTACACTATCTTTAAATGCTTAAACTTGTTCTACAAATAATTAAATATTAAACAATGGAAGGACTAGTATCATTTGTGGAAAAGTATAGTCTGCCCTTTAGTGCAGTGGTTCCTAAACATTTTTCTGTCATTTTTTCCTGTACCCAGTTCAACCATCCAGATTTTTCCCTTCATGTGTACGAGGGAAAGAGTAGTCAAAACACACTGTAACTATTGACTAATTTATTTTCAAAATGTACAAATATAGTGATAAATATATAGTTACCTAGTAAAGCGGATAGATAGCGGTTAATAACAACTAACCGCATAGCTATAGATAGCGGTTATTAACAACTAAAAGGACTTTTGTTTGCTCTTCTACTTTAGAATTACATTAGTGAGAAGGGGGAGGTTTCTTCTTGTGCACCAGTGTATCAATATCAGGGTTAGTTTTGGCAAGAGGGCAACGTATCTCACATTCCACCTCAAGTTGAGTTCGTGCTTTGGGCTTGATTGTGAGTAAAGTAAAAAATCCAGACTCACAAAGGAAGGTTGCGGAAAACAGAATGAGTACTTTCAATGCGTTGGTGCTCAGTTGTGTGTATGCTCTACGCAAATTAACCCAGAAGTTTTCAAGATCTTGTGCACAAAACTCATCATTGGCAGAAGAGTCATGTTTGAGCTCCAAGAACTCATTTTGCATGTCCTCAGGGACATCATCCACCTTACATATAAATGGATTCCTTGTCAGCCTCATTGAAATGTCTTCAGTGTTGAAACCAGGGAAATATCGCTTGAACTCATCCGCCAAATGATTAAGGTGAGTGATGATTTCTTCCTTCAATGGGTCTTCGATGCCTTTCTTACCAAGTATGTCACTCAAACGCTGAAAGAATGCTGTATTTCCTTTTTTCATTTGTTTTCCCCAAAGTTGGAGTTTTGCCATGAAAGCCTTGATGGCGTTAGTGTGCACAATCACGTTGCTCCTTTGTCCCTGTAATTTCTTATTTAGTTCATTCAGAGTTTCAAAAAATATCAGCAAGATTAGCCATTCGTGCTACAAATCCTTCCTTTTTGAAGGCAGACAGCAGGTCCACCTTGTTGCTGTAACTCAAAAACAACTTTACTTCTTCCCGCAGTTCAAAGACCTGCGCCAGCATGTTTCTTTTTGAAAGCCATCGAACTTGTGTGTGAAATAAAAGAGCAGTGTGTGCAGCATCCATGTCTTGGCAGAGCTCGCGGAAGAGACGAGTGTTCAAGGCTGATCTTTTCACATAGTTAACAATGTTTATGATAACTTTTAAGTCAACATGAAGGTTCTTTGGAATTGTCTTCGAGAGGAGAGCTTCTCTATGGATCATGCAGTATGTTCTCTTCAAACCAGGTTGCTTCTGCTTCACAAGAGCAATGAATCCTGATCGTGAACCAAGCATATTAGGGCGAGCGTCTGTGCAAACCCCTTCCAGTTTTCTCCAACTCAGTCCCGACTCTTCAAAGGAATCTGCAACACTACTGCCATCATATCAACTGCTTTTGTTGTCATCTCTAATGGTCGGCAAAAAACAAACTCCTGCTCAATTTCTTTGTCAGTAATGTAGCGGCTAAAAACAAGTAGTTGTGCAGTGTTGGTGACATCCGTAGAATCATCAATTTAAAATGAAAAAAAGGGCGATCACATTACCTTTGACACCACATTTTCCTTAATGTTTTCAGCCATTTCGGCAATTCTGTTGTTGATGGTGTTGTTAGACAAGGAGATCTGATTTATCATCCATGATGCCTCCTCTTCTAACACTCTCAACGATACATGGTTTAAAAGGCTTTCACCAAACGTGTGGGGTTTCTTTGCCTTGGCCACCTGAAGGGCAATCGCATATAAAGCCCGCACTTTGCTGATGTTGGTTTTCTAATACGTCGTTTATTTATCTATCTTTATCCTCTTCAAACTGGATAACTTTATCTCAAGAAAGCTACGATTCTTATCTTTCAACTATGGATGAGCATTTGCCAGATGTTGCTTCAGTTGGAAAGATTTCATGATGCTATTAGAGAAGGTTTTCAAACATACAACACACTGAGGAATGTGTTCACCGTCCTTGACAAGATAGGTGAACCCATAGTCCAAATAACAATCTTGATACAATCTTCTCTTCTGTGGCATCTGAAATCAGACATAAAAAACAAGGCCTATCAATTTGGGAGAAGAAAAATAAGCATAGGCACATCTTAATTCTGTATAAAAATAACAAAATTTTACATTCCTCCCCTCTCAAAAATAAAATAAATAAATAACAGTAGACAAGTGCCACTAATGCGGTATTATTCGAGGTTATAACGCATTAGCAGTTTGAATATATTAAATTGTTTTCGTCTCCTATCTCCATAATTTCCATGATCATAGTCCTTTTCACTAGCTTAGTTGTGGTTATGTAGGGGGTTAATGCATCTAAATATTGTTGATTAATTGTGCCCAAGGTTTCAAACATGGAAATAGACTTGGTACAAATTGACCCCAACAAAAAGAAAAAAAATATACCGTATATATTCAAAAACAAACTTCCAGTAATTTACACATATATATGAAAAACATTAAATTACTGAAAACTACCAGTAGTTACACATACTACCATAGTTTTCAAAAACACAAGTTCTTTAATAAAACATCTCTTGAGTACTAACAATCTCAGCCATAGCATAAAAATTGATCCATGAATTTTGACATATTATCAAGTTAACAAACTCACTATTAAAACTATAATATTATTCACATGCCTTGTACTTACTTATATAGAAAACAAACTTAAGACACTGAATCAATATAGGCCCCCGTATGTGTATGTCAGATGCCCCCGGCTAACTAACTACTCGTAACACTGTGTACTACCACCCCACCCTTTCCTCAGAGTTCATGTTTGAACGTGAACCAAACCTGATCGATACGGCGCTGCCCATCTACAACAGGCTTACTCTCTCTCTCTCTCTCTCTCTCTCTCTCTCTCTCTCAAATTTCCCCCAGTTTGGAAATGACTGCTTTAGTGTATCAGATGATGCTTACATAAAGTTCTTTTCCACCTGATGAACTATAATGAATACAAAAAATCATGGAAAAGGTAAATAAGCAAAGAACAGTTTCAGTTATCTTTTAACCAAATGTAATATAAGATGCTCTTTCCTCGATTTATTTTATAGTTAGGTACGTGCATTGGAGTGAAAGAGCCAATTCTTGTGTAAAACTCAGTCAAGAATGTTTCACTGCATTTATAAATACCGCCCCCAAAAATGGTTGAATTTAAAATATATTGCGGTGCAAAAAAATGCGTCTTTACATATATTTTGTAAGGGAAGGTATCCCAAGTATCCATTATTCGGGCTTTGTAGAAAAAGTAAATAACATTTAAATTCCTTGATAAAATAAAATCACGAAATCGCTTTGCTGCGATGGTGACGTAAGCTCCGACGGTGATAAGTTCATAAACTATCCGACAGACCTTCATATCGGTGGACATAGAAGATTCTGCTTTAACACTTTCATGTAAAAAAAAAAACGGCCAGGTGGCCATCGATACTGACACGGTCTTGTGGAATGATAAAAAATGGGAAAGTATTTTTAGCAACCAAACCAAATATTATTTATTTGGATCGGAAAGCGCCAGAAATGTAAGGAGAAACACAGATGAAACATTGCATCCCACATGCACATAAAAACGATTAGATTTAGAAGTGGCGCCGTTGTGGTTTGAGTAATTTTCAAGCAGCGGATTTATTCCGCTCGTCCGCTTGCGCGACAAATGAAACGCTGTGGTCTATAAGAATCTTCTTCTAGAATAATTGATCTCAATGAACATTTGAAAATTTAAGACTATTTTCTTGCAAAGACCTCGAATCCGTTTGGATACTGACCATATACCGCTCGATCTAAGACAGTCATGGAGAAGGTCATGGCTAGGAGACTGGGGGAGGGGCCAAAGATCTTTTACAAAGATAGATAAAGAATGGAATAAATTCCTGTCCGTAGAATTCAAGAAATTGGTAGAATCTTGCGTGGTTTAAAAGAAAGGTTAAGTTTCTACATATAGTTTTCTAGTTTTACGCAAAATATCATATCACATTATTATTTCTCTTTAGTAGACACGCAGAAATTCTTTACTGTTGTAGTTAACATGAATAATGTAGAGATATAACATTAAGTTTTATGAAAATGACAGCAAATGAATGTAAGCAATAAACAATTCACACACACATATTTCTTTCAATCGCACGTAAAACTATCAAGTGTCTGTCATCTATAGTCCATTCCAATCTTTGAGATGACATATATGAGCACTTAGAGACAGATTCCTCTCCAAAACCCATGACTAACCTGACCTAAATGATTTGGTTCTTGACTTAAGCTTAACAAAATTGAATTGGCTAAGGCTGTTCGCATATCAAACTTTCAAAGTTGTTCTGACAATTTATAACGTAAAGTTTAAATGTTAAACAGTTTGATCTTCTCCATTGACATTCCAGCACTCGTTGAAATGCTGGATTTGCCTTATAATCGATGCGTCGCTTTACTGTTTAGTAAAAATATAGCTTATAAAAATATAGCTTAAATTCTCGAAATCATTAAATATAATATACTCCATTGGTTGATATGCGCAGAATGAAAAGAAGTAGCAGTACTAAATGGTCTCCAGTCTTGGATTAATTTGTTTCTTGTGCAATGAGGCAGTAATGTTCGAGCGAAATATTACACTCGCTCTCAATGGCCACATCATAACGAATCCATAGTGGCTGACATACCATCCTTTGTAAACCAATAGTTAATAAACAAAAGTAACTATACTCACCTTATATAAAATTAGACTCCTAAAATAATTTGTCAAAGCCTTGAAGCATGATCAAGCATCTTTGCCATTACTCAAAGACTAATTTCCAAAACTTAGTGACACTACTACTACTAAAACTATTACAAATACTACTATCAATGAGTTAGAATTAGAGGTCTGGCAGAGTTTTAAGGACGAGTGTAATGAGCCACCGCGGGCACAGTTAACCAAAGAGTTAACTTCGTTATTCGGTAATCCATTTATTTCTTGCAAATTTAATGGAAGTTGACGCTAAAGCGTTAACTTTAATTATTATTATTTTTTGTCCAAAACCACCTTAAAACCGCAAAAACTATGCAAATTCAAAGATTATAAAGGGAAAAAAACTGACAAAAGATAAACTTTAATGAAACAGAATTAGTATTAAACTAAAAAAATGATTGAGAGAGTAGATGAATGAAATTATTTCAGATGCAACTTCCCTTTCATGAAAAATAGCATCTGAAATTTTTATTATATATGTACGATCTTTAGGCTCTAAAGGCGACCTTGCCAAAGTAGAATAAACGCTCTAAAGTACCACTATAGGCAAAGGCTTTATTGAACCTAATTAATAAGTCCAACAACACATGCTTGCCCAAGGATGACGCATTTGACAACAAGTCGTTGCAGTTGATCTCCAAGACTCCGATTCTACTCCTCTCATTTTTTTGCTGAGTCGGCTTAATGGAAAAGCATTGAACACACCTTAAAGTAACTCAACCTGACTATTAAAGAAGCAGTGACTAGAAAAGAAAGAAAGAGGAAATAGGAAACTTTAAAAAAAGAGAATGAAATTAGGTAAATATAGTGAAACAACGTTAAAACATAGTAAAGATCATAGATGGATTGGAAAGGCCAATAAGCTATAGTAAATATGGAAATTTATTCTTTCAGCACCACCTCAAAATGTCGAACATAGGAGTAATTTCATAGTTGTTAAAGAAGCGGTAAATAGAGAAGGAAGAAAGAGGAAATAGAAAACTCTCAAAAAAAGAATGGAACTAGGTAAATAAAGTGAAACAACGCCAAAAAATAGTAAAGATCATATATGGATTGGAAAGGCCGATAAGCTATAGTAAATATGGAAATTTATTCTTCACCACATCAAAATGTCGAACATAGGAGTAATTTCATAGCTGTTAATGAAATCTGAGTCTTTAGGTTAATCAGAGATATTTTGCTCCCCACATCGTTGCCAAAAATACACATGTCTATACACTAGCACAGTGTTTTAAATTCCATCATTTTCTAAAATGTGATGTCCAAGTAGAAGTTAAATTGTATTTTATGACCAGTATTCTGACGCGTCAATTTCACGCCTTACCAGCCATTGGCCTTGGTGTTCTGTATCAAGCCATATTCTGGAGTCAGTTATACCTCATATAAGTTTCATGCGGCTGGTAGCAGAGTGGAGGAGCACGACTGTTCCCGGAGAGAGGTAAGCGCTTCAGGACTAGGTAATTGGGGTGATGTTCCCGATAATTACCGTCAAAAACATATGCACTATCTCTTTCTCTCAATCTAATACCACGGACTTGCCATGGAACCTTGAATTTTAGACGGTAGTTTCGCGTCGATGTTCTTAGCACTTTTAATTTAAATTAAGTTTAAATTCATAATCAAGGATAAAACGCTGTTATTCTTCTAAATATAAAATACAGTATACAGGGAAAAGATAAACAGAAATATTAATAGAAACTATTAAATCGCCAATTAAACCAGAGACACAAAAAATTCAACAAAGAAGCTAGTAATTTGATTGGGGAATGCTTTAGAACAAGAAGAAGGTCATTAGGGCCTTTCCTAAGGAGGAGCTTTTAGGAAAATACTAATACATTATTCCCAATGGTAAAAGATTCCATGTAACCTAAATGAATCTATTAATTATAAAGCAGAATTATCTATCCATACTTTTATGAAAATTATGTTAAATTCCTGTTTACTAAATATGTTTTAATTGTTTTATGCAAATTTAATATTATTCCATTAATTTTCTTAGATCTTTAAGTGGGCCTATTTATTGTTATTTCCAAATTAACTTTTTTCTTTAGGCGAAAACCCGCAAAATAATAAAAAATCAAATGCTTTAGGTGTTTTTTATGTTTCTTTATTCGATATTGTAATCTTGAAAAATACCATTTTAGCCTTATATTTCGCTTGCACAAGGTCTAGTAGAGTAGTACGTGGGAATAAAATACTATTTATAATGTCAGTTTTCTTTTCATTTTTGTATTACTTTTTCCATGAACATTCTAGCACCCAGATATATGGTCACCAGATGGCCCCGGAGCGAATATAGGATCATAAAATTATAGAGGTTAGTTACTAATAAATTCTACACATATAAAATAAACCTTTAATTTTGGCCTAAATTGGATTAATAATGAGTATAGTAAGAATGAGCAGTTAGTATAGATCCCAAAGGTACAGGAAAAGTCTATTTGAAATATTCATTAGTCACAAAAATTGAACTCCAGGTACGTGATGATGCTTGGAAAATGAGACAAAATGTTCACCGAGTTATGACATTGATATGTATTCTGTGTTAAATAAATTTCAAAGATGGTTTCAAATAATTTCGAATGATTAGTGCAAAAATTATATTGCTTGGGGGAGAAAACCTTCAACTAAATTTATATTTTTCTATTCTCAGGAAAACAGAGTATTCTTTTTTAGCAGAGTTTATAGAAAAATTTAAGGGAGAGAATGTATTCTTCTAGGATTGGAATAAAATCACTTCTAGTAAAATATTCCGCTCAAAATATCTTAATTTATAATCGCATTTTGCAATGACTTTTTAATGCCAATGGAATATTACTTATTTCTAGCCTCACACATACACGTTTGCAGTCATTAAGAGAAGACAGCAGGTCTAGATATTACCACTATCTAGTACTCATATGGGGACCAAGTACTTTCCTCTGATTTGGTTCCTTTGTCTTCTTTCTAAGCCCTTTGCAAAAGGTTTTAGCAAAAACACATTCTGGTTAAAAATGTAAAATTGCCCCAAATAGAACTTTGTCTAACAAATTATTATAAGATTGACACTAGCTTTTGCATGAATTGGTCGCTTCAAAATCTTAAACGTTTCAATACAAATTCTTTGAAGAGATATTCATGGTAGTGGTGTGACTTTAAAGTCACACATATTGATGAAGGAAAATTCTCTGCCCAAATTTACATGAAAAGTGCTATTGAGGGAGAAGGTTACTATTATTCTTATTATTATAATTAACAAACCGATGTAAACCTAAAAAGCCAGGTTAATTAAAAAAATAGGCGGAAGAGTAGAGACAGTGAATAAATTAAAATAAAAGAAATTAAAGAATAATGAATATGTTCAAAGGAATGGAAGAAAAAAAGGGATTGGCAAACCACCACATAAGACTGCAATGGCTTCACTAAACTTTTCAAAATAACTTCCTTCAACGAGCACAGGTACTCGAAAGTTCAGTAGTGAATCTTTCATACTTATTGGGTTTATGGTAGAGGTCGTTTCCACTGACCATTAGAGCAAAGACCGAGCTCTCAGAAATCTGTGATTTCTCAGCCTCTACTCTGATGTGGTAGTTACCACATCCTGGCAGGCAGCTTACCTTCATACTAGTGCAAAGGCGGGCGGCTAGCAGGGACTGCAGGCCCCGTGCTTGAGAATCACCAATAAGGGTGACTCTTGCACATTTGTCAGCAGGCGACTTATTCTTTCCTCTCGGAAGCGACTTGCTGCTTTTCTCTTGTGTCTCTACATTTTCTTTTTTTCTTCTTCATCTTATATTCCTCTTTTCGAAGGATAACAAACGTCGAGTATTCTTGGTTTTATTAAGTTTGACCCTTGCATATTTCTTTTGTTTCTTTCTTCTTTTTTATAAAACTCTTTTATGCTTCTAATAGCAAATTCATCAATACTCTTTCCCTGCACTAAATGCCGTCTTTTAATAATGAGGTAATAATGAGGGACGCTGCCCCTATTAACAAAATTATTGTGACTCTTTTTTCCTCAGCACATTTTCAACATTCCCTATTTCATTTCGTAATTTTAAAGATATTTTCAAACGCCATATCACTAAGAAGAGATGAGAGATATTGTTACGATGTTTTAAAAATAAAGTGCATTTTCACTTTTTTTATTTTCTCGTTTGCATATATGGTTTGCTGCAACTGTAAGGATACATCTACTAAGGATAATACAACTATTTGATTTTGTATGAAATATATACAAGGCCTTTGTCAGAAATTCGACACAAGCCAATGCATGTTCATACTAATTTCCTTCAAGGTACAATGGAATCAAGATGGCATCCTTTCACAGGAATGAAATTAATGAATACAAATGCATAATTCATTTAATTCCTTTGTTATTTAACATTTTATTTCTTAGTTACTATGATAGAATCGGATGTTTTAATAATGTGTTTTGAATTTAACTTTTGGAGAAAAACACGTTTTTGATAGTTGATTAGTGAAGCTCATCATTATAAGTTCAGGAATTCCGACATACCGTTCAGAACGCCTTACTTTGCGAATTTCAAGAATATTTATATTCGGTGAATATGCTCTCAGCAGAAATTTCTTCTTGTTACTCTTAAAGAGCAATTTAGCCCATTTATAGACACAAATTTTGTAAGCTCATCTAAATTGCACACAACTATTTGCTCTTGTATTGATTCATCTCCGATATAATCGAGGGCATTAACTGGTCAGTGTGAATTTGGATGTTGAATCTATACTCTTCTTTATATGATTAATTAAATTAAATAAACGATATTAATTAACTATACAAAAGTAAAATGGTATCACAATATTTTTCAGCCTAGCATTATTGAAAATGAGAATTAACCTAGTATTATTGAATGAATATATCTCATTACTTCAGACATTGTCAAGATACTAGTTTGTAATTGATACCTATGCTATACAACTTATGTTAAAATTAGTGATAACGCGGAGAGTAAATTAAATGTTTGCTGAGTTCAGCTCAGTTAAGAGAAATGCGTGTGGAAAACTTGTAGAAGTAGGCTTTAATTGGAAAAGTATCTTTAATGAGTAGACTGCGTTGGTGGTGAGTAATGAGTAGATGTTAGCGCCGGGTGTTGTCATATATTAAAAAAAACACGGAGAAGGATGTAGAAGCAAACGTTACTGGTCTTCTCGGCGTGTGTATAAAGTGATTTTTCACTTTCTTGGGTTAATTTTTAATGGACCTCCACGTAAATCGACATACTGCTTTAATTCCTCTGAAGTTTGGGAAATCTGGCGTCTCTTCTGCTTGGAGAAATAAGATAGAAGGAATCTTATCTAGCAAGCAAATGGCAAGTTTTTCCTCTCTATCTCTCAGTCGCTCTCTTTCTCTCTCTTATAGATGAAAAAGAGAAGTAAATAGATAGAGAGAGTGCGGGCATTAATTTAAAATGAGTTTGCTCTCGGCTCATAGATTTTTTTTTAATTGTGAGGCAAAATAATCGCTCGATCGCAAATTGCACGCTAAGCAATCTCTTTAAATAGCGTGTGAATGTTACAAGGAGTTACAAGGAAAGAAGGTACCCTAGGAGACCTTACGGTCCATTCAAAGAGGGTACCTTCGGACTAGCAATCAAGCAGGCACATGGCTGCTTAATTGTTTTGCGTCCCTAAACGGCCACTTTTCAAGACTTTGTCTAGTCTTGACTTGAACTGGTCAACAGATTCACTGTTGACAACTTCCACTGGAAGTGCGTTCCACTTACCGCAGATACTGTAGGTGAAAAAGTTTCCACACAGATTGCGGTTGTAACGCTTCAGTTCAAGTTTGAAGCCGTGATTGCACGCTCTGTTCTCACTCAGTGTGAAAATATCCCGGTAGTCAACATTGTCGAACCCTCGAAGTATTTTGAAGACCTCGATGAGCTGACCACGCAGTCTACGGGTTTCCAGCGAGAACAGATCTAACTCCCTTAGTCTATCCTCATAACTTTTATACCGGATAGAGGGAATCAGTTTGGTTGCCCTAGCTTGTACGCGTTCCAACCTTGCGAGGTCCTTTCGAAACGAAGGACTCCAAAATTGTACGGCCTGAACGAGGGAGTTGTAGCCTAACATCCTTTGGGCTTTCTTCTTTGCCTCGATGCACTGTTTCAAAAACTTGAGTCGCTAGTGATAGTAACACTCAAGTCCTTCTCAGTGTCACTCGATTCTAGGGCTTTCTGTGGCTGATATGCATTACTTTGCATTTCTCACGTTAAAAGGCATTTGCCACGTGTCCGACCACTCCCCAATCTTCCCAAGATCTTCCTGCAAGCGGGCAGTATTTCCATCCTTTGCAACGTTTATACCAAGCTTAGTATCGTCGGGAAATTTGGAAATCTTGGCAACCATGTCACCGTCCATGTCGTTGACGTAGATAATGAATAGTAGTGGTCCCAGTACAGAACCTTGAGGCACCCCGCTAGAAACGGGCACCCACTCAGAAGCCTGTCCATTCACCACCGTTGCCGTCTGCCACTTAGCCAGTTATCGATCCAGCCGGCTACTTTTCCGTCTATGCCCAGCGCTCGCACTTTCAGAGAAGGCGGCGGTGTGGTACCTTATCAAAGGCTTTCTAAAAGTCTAAGTAAACCACATCCACCGCCTTGTCCCGATCGTGCTCACTTAACCCAAAGTAGAAGAATTCCACAAGGTTCGTCAGGCATGACCGTTGCCTTCGGAAGCCGTGCTGGGAACTCCTCAGTAGCCGGTTTGACCTTTAAATACGACGTTATTTTTTCTACCATCATGCTTTCCATGAGTTTACCGACTATTAAAGTGAGACTGATAGGTCGGTAGTTTGACGGATAGCTGGGGGCTCCTTTCTTGAAGATCGGATTCACCTCCGCCTCAAGCCCCTCTCTAGGAACGCATCCGGTCCGGATTGACATGTTAAAGATAGCGCACAGATGTCGTGATACTTCATCGCACACTTCCTTCAACACCTTGGGTAGAAACCTGTCCGGTCCAGGGGACTTATTCGTCTTTAGGTCAGCGATCTTTTTCTTTATTTCTCCTTCGGTGAAGTCCATTGCCTCCAGCTTTTCCCCCGAGTAGGAATCCGTAGGCTGGAAGATGGGACCACACTCTTTAGTAAACACTGAGGAGAAGTAGTCATTGAGAAAGTTAGCATTTTTTGCATCTGACTGAGTTCAAGATCCTTCCTTGTCCACTAAGGGCCCAATCCTACGATGGATTGGTTTACGGCTATTTACATAGCCGAAGAACTCCTTGGGATTCTCCTTGCAGAGTCTCGCCACTCGGAGTTACTTAGTACGCTTAGCCGCCCTTATGCTGGACTTCACTCTCCTGGCTAGCCTCCGTTACTCGTCAAAGGCACCCGAGATCTTCGATTGCCGGTACGCATTTCTCTCCCTAAGCAGTTGGCTGATTTCTCGATTAAACCACTTTGGTTGAACAGAAGACCGACGGAGGTATTTCAGAGGGATGCAACTTGATTGAAGACTCATGGATTTATTTTTGAAATTGTTCCACGAATCCTCAACCTCTTCGCATACCGCTAGCCTTACATTACTCAGCCCAGCGCGAAGGCTTGCAAAGTCTGCTCTTCTCAAGTCAAGTTTTCTTGATTGACTGGCAACAGACCTTACCTTCGGGATCTTGAAGGTAAATCTAACTAGCTGGTGATCACTGCCACCAAGCTCTTCGCCTACAGAGACATCCTCAACGATATCATCCTTAGAGGTGAAGACCAAGTCGAGGATATTGTCTCCTCGCGTCGGTTCTCTGAACCATTGAGTGAGGAACTCGTTGTTGGCGAACTCCAGGAGTAGTGCGCTCTCGCCACAGGCTGCTCTGGTTTCCCAGTCAACTTGTCTGTTGAAGTCGCCCATAACGATGCACACTCTGCCTTGAACAAGCTCACCTAGTAGCTGGTACAGTTTCCTGTCCTTCTCAAGGGGTTGGGGAGGGGGTCTGTAAGGCACCAGGGTCCTGTATCTGACAGGACCTATCTCTAGGTCAACGCCTTGGAGCTCTTGATTGGATATAATGTTGGAGTTCGTAGATTTGATTGTATCCTTGACATACAACATTACGCCGCTACCCTCTCTGTCTGGCCTATCTTTGTGGAAGAGTTGGAAGCCAGGAACCGTGAATTCGCCTTCAAAGTCTCGGTTTGAGTTTTTTATCCACGATTCTGTTATGGCTACCATTTCGGGTTCTTTCGTCGCTACGAGGCCATGGAGCTCAGGAAACTTGTTCCTGATTGACCTCGCATTAATCAAAAGAACTTTCAGGGAGTCTCCGACTGTAGGACTCCCTACGCTCTTTCGTTTTCAGGCTTGTTTGTTGGCGAGGCACCCCTTTTTGCGACCTCTGCGAAGGTCGTTCCTGGAGTGACACGGGTGCACTGGCGTACGTCCGCCCTCACTCTGGGCCGGATACTCCTTTTGGTCCTCTCTACGACATCCTGCATCATGTTCGACAGAAAGGCCTTTCCTTTAAAGGAAAGATGTAGCCCATCCCTTTGGTAGAGATCATTTCTACCATAAAAGGTGCGGTACGGGTCCACAAAAAAGACCCCCTCTGCCGTACACAAATCTGCTAGGCGCCAGTTTAAGGAGATATTCATCAAGTGAGTGGTCCGTGTTGGACCTCTCCTCGGGAGCATCCCAACTACAACACACTTGCGGGTTTTCAGCCCACAGTCGTCCACGGCACCCATGACGGTGTGGAGGATTTTATCTGTAAAGCAGGCGACTTATTCTTTCCTCTCGGAAGTGACTTGCCGCTTTTCTCTTGTGTCTTTACATTTTTCTTTTTTTCTTCTTCATCTTATTTTTTTTGTCTTCATGTGTTTTCTCTTCTTCCGTTTCTCTTTTCTCTTCTTCTCTTTCCACTTTCCCTTGCGCACCAGTAACGCTTGAATCCTCTACACTGGGATGAGCTGCATTAAGGTCCTTTTTCTTCTTTTTCTTGTTCTCATTGGCTCCGCATGGCAGAAGTGGGACTGCCAATGCAGTTTCACCTCCTTAGGCTGGAGTCACATCGGCGGAACCACCCAAGTCAGTGGGACTTTCGTCTCGAGCTTAAGCCGACTGGGCCTCAATGTATAAAATTTTCTGGAAAACGGAACAAATTTGTAAAGATTTGCGCCATTATCATTGGCAACCCTAGGGACTGCTTCCCGTTAAAAAACATGGATAGTTGATATATAGGGAATGTAACGATGATATGTTCATTCAATAAGCGTAGAAAATGTGACAAGACGAAGAAAGTAAGTAAAGAGTGTGAAAGAAAGACTCGTGGGCAAAAGTTTTGAGCCTAAAGTACATTGTTTCTTTTAGTCGTCTATAAAATTTACTTGATAGGAATAATTATAATATTTAAACTATTGCAAAATTATTTAAACGTCATCACTTCCAAAGAAATAAGTAAAAAAATCCAGTTGCTAAAGCCAAATAACACTGGTCCTGTTACTGTATGTGAGTGAAAAAGTATGGGTTAAATGAACGATGTTTCAAATAATATTATTTACGTAATATTTTTTCAAAAATATATTAGGCAATGGCTTCGCCACTCCCCCCTACGGAAGGAGCTTCGTTTCGCTACTAAAATTAAAATTTAAAATCTAACAAAAGCAGCAATGGCTAAATTTTTTATAAATTTTCTGAACTTCACCAAATATAATGATTTTAAAAAGAAACTCTATAGTCAATTTTCTGATCTTCACCATTTGTAATTCTTTTGGTTTTAAAAAATTCACAAAATTTTGATACATATATTTATTTCTTAACTTCGCCATTTTGCTTTTTGATATTATAAATCAATTATTAGAAATAACTTTGATAAAAAAACATAAGTCCTAAGAAAACTAAGATGAAATTATAATTCAAATACTCAAAGAAATCCCCTTCCTAAATTATATAGTTAGTGATGATGATGATGCTTGAATCTCTTTCAATTCCAGAATGATTCTTTCCAAAGAAAAAGATTCAAACATGGTTAATCTGCTCCAAAGTGGCATAAATTTCAATGAGAGAGTTGCTAGGATATTACATCAAGAGCACCATCCGTATGATCATTAACGACTTTAAAAAAACTGGTTACACTCCTGTCAAGTATTCTTATTGTCGCTCAACATTTTAAAATTTACGCCAAGATCACCTCCTAGTTAGGTCCAAGCTCAATCATCGAGTTACCCCCAGTCCTATGCTTGCTCATGATTGTAAACAGAAGCATATGTCAACGTTTCAGTGCGCAAAGTGAGGCTGAAATTTTTCGACAAACATCTCAAGTCGAGAAGGGCTACGGAGAAGCCTCATCTCACCAAGGAGAGACTGACATATAAAATCTCCTTTCGTAAAAAAATATGTAAATAATGAATTGTAGAAGATTGACGCAAAGTGATATGCTCTGATGAAGCTTCCCTCCGCTTGTTTGGGAGCGTCTAGAAGATCTTTCGTTATGAGATGTAAAATGGTCCGTTTTCACTTGTCCTGTGCCGTTCTCACGTTGAAGCATCCGGACACTTTCCATTTCCCGGGCTGCTTCTTTTTTAAGAGATCTGGAATACAAATATGCTGGCTCAAGACTACTGCCATGAACTCATAATGGTACCAAATCCGTCTCATCATCACCCTTTTCCAAAAGCAAAAGCAATAACAAAATCCTTGCTGGAAAATAACACTGAACCTTTGGGAACTTGACCCGGGAATTCGTCAGATTTGAAACAAATTGAGATTTTCTGGGCAATCATAAAACTGGCGGTTGATAAACGCAAGCCATCCAATTATGAGTTTTTACTAGTTCTTATTTATCAAAACTAGAACAATAAAAGTTAAGATATCATAACAAATTTAGGCTTTAGCATACCAAAACGAATTGAAGACGTCCATCGGAACCAAACCATCATTATAAATATTGACTGTGCATATTAATTGAGAAAATTTATAATAAAATAAGTTTGAGCTATAAAACTTTGTAAATTTCACTTTAATATTATGATAATAAGTTACTAATCCCAAATTTAATTCTGTAGTAGTTGTACTAATTTTATTATATGAAAATCTTTGGCCATGACTGTACCTACGACCCTTGTGGACTGATCCCAGTTGGAATACTTCAATTATCTCTAATAGAGGTCATAAATAACAGGAAACCGATGGATACCTTAGTCTACTCACTTGAAAGCGTTGCTGTCAAAAGGAAGAAGTAGTCTCAGAAGGTTTTAGAGAATAGGCACAGTTGCTCATCATAGAAGATTACTGGGACATATTTCTTCGAAAAATTGAGCTCAGACTAATGGAATTAATAACACTGTAAACTAATTACAGTGTCAAGAAAAACATAGATCTCATGTACATTTAATTATAAGGTAGAGAGTACTGAATTCGAATCTGATAACAAAATTTCCGATCATGTAACATTTTGCTGTGAGTTGTCGATTTAATGATTATATAATTAATACTGATTTCCACGATACCATAGAGGGATTTTGCTCCCAAATTCGGATTAAATTTTACATTGTAATTAATTCATGAATATATAATAAATCAACATGTTTGTTAGCATTATTTAGCGTATTAACTTAAATAAGACGTCTCAGCTGTGACACGCTTCAGATTTCAGCACAAGTCAGCCAGCATAGCAAGGCTCCATTTTCCCTGAAAAATCTTTTCCATATACGTTAAGTTTTGATGGAACCTCTCTCCATGTTGATTTCCTACATTTCCTAATTTGCGAGAAAGAATGAGAGATTAGAATGAAGAAAGTGTATCTTCAGTGAAATATTGCATTTTAGATCTTGGGTAAGCTCTCCACTATATGCTCTCGCTGGGCTCCTTGGTGCTTTCCCAGAAGTCCTTTGTATACATCTTTTAATAAATGTCAGGTCTCTAGATCAGTTTCATCCATTGTTGCCTCAAAGTCCACAATCAGCTATATTTGACGAATCTGAGGGCCTAGGAATATGCCTACAATTAATCTTGGCATCACTTATTTTGGGGAAGATCCTTTTGAGGGTACTGTAAACATGACTTGTTATGGTGCAGTTCTTTAGTAAACTGCTTAATTAGCCCTAGCTTTATATGCAGTGTCGACCAAATGATTTTCCCATTTTTAACTAGTCGCTCATGAATTACATTATGTCATCGAGGCATCATAATTACCCGAGGTGACCATTCTGAACTTACAGAATGTTCTGATCTAGCCCTACTGCACCACTTTCGAAAGGAAGCACATAAAGTTGGTGTATCCAGTTTGTAGCCTATTAAGTAGCGTTATCACTTCCAAGTCTCCACAAATTAGCCACGCATGTTCCTTGTAACTTATGTAGTCTAGAATAAAATCAAGGTTCTCATAAGTCTCTCTTAAAATGATTGAGTGAGCAACTGAAATTCAAGGCATGGTGTACCCAATGTGCAACAGCATCGCTTTTATGCTGTAAAGGGATGCATCTATGAATAACCTCCATTCATTTGCTTCTTAGGTCAGCTCAAGAGCATTGAATAGGCCTCTAATATCAATACAATAAGTCAAGTTGTTTTTAAAAGTAAGGAATTGCTGTAAATCTGCAGAACGCTTTCTAAATACTGTAATTCGAGCATGTTTATCCAACAGGTTCCATTGGTGCAGAAGTGGGGCAAGGAGTTAACTTTGTTACTTAGTAAGTCTTCGATCACGAACTAGATCATTGAGTTCCGATTGGGCGATGAGGTGTGTTTTTTTTGTCAGAATCAAGCTGTGTCACATCTGGTGTAACTGAGATTGTGAATCGTCTGAATTGCTCGTGTCGTCACTTGGTAGTTCAGATGGTGGCTGTGAGACACGAATATCACTTGAAAATGTCGAACTGGGTGAATAGCAGGCTGAAGATCTGGATACATGATATATTTCTTGCCTTTTCTGTTGCGATCTGCAGTGAAATAAATTCAAATCAGGCTAAAAATGGATATTACTGGCTGTAATCGCTTGCATAAATAACGTAAGTACATATATATTAAAGACCAGGAAAGAAAACACATTGAATACTCACCTTTAATATTTGTTAAACAGAAGTAGCAATCCGTTTAATGTTCCTTTGGCTCCCTCCAGACCATCGTTACGCCAAACATCATGACAGGCCCTTTGCCTTTCACTCAGGCAGTAAAGGAACTTGGACATCTGACAAAACATATGTGAGATGCCCAGCGTTTCTCCTGGTCACCTACTTTCCATCTAAATTTCAGCTCATAATGTTTCTTTACATGTTTACTCAACTGACTCTTGTATTGTTTTAATGCAACTGATCCACATATAAAACAAAAACTCCCTGGAGAATTTTTGCATTTTCTAGGCGGTTTAGCTCTGTCACCTGTAAAGAAAAAACAGTGTAGTATGTGAAAAAAAATATAAATAGTAACGGCAATAAATATTAATGAGAAGTAAAAATAGGAAGCATTTATAGTAAGTTACATAATTATCAAGCGTTACCTAAGAATTAGCACGGATTTAGACCCATATTACTAAAAGAATATTGGGTATACTTTTATAAATTCCAGAGGTTAGGTTGGCAAATAACTATGAACCACTTCATTCAAATTATATCCAAAATCTAATTATAACTTTTAGAGTTGTCAGTTTCGGCCCAATCCTGTTTACATGCAAACCCTGCGGAACCATCAGTGTATTTAACTTAAGTAAGTTGGTAATTGACGAGAAACTAGAAGGTTGAAAAAAGAGAAGGATTTATTTTTACGCAGAAAATACCTCAGGAAAAGGTTATTTTTATTTCGTTTTTTTTTATTATTGTACAGTGTAATTCTCTACCAAATTATTGATAGATCGTTTTCAGACCAGAATTGATTCGGTTCATTATTGATTCAACCTTCACCATCGATGGAGATAAAGTTTTCCTCCGAACAATAATTAATATTTTAGGATTATGAGGGTGTCTGATCAAAGATTTGGACACACAAACATCATACACGTTGGAAGCTAGCAGCAAAGCCCTCTTTCATACCATGAAATATCCAGTAATATAAGGCTACTACCATCTCGAAGTTACAATGGACTGTCTTCACACATCGTAACTTTATCGAGGAAAATAAATTCCAAGAACTTTCACTCTTTTGAGATTTTAATCTATCATACATGTTTCCCCTCACCCATACTCAGGATAAATATTAAGATACAGTTTCTAACACGTGTTGGTCAGTCAAATTTCTTTATCATTTTGATAATTTTATTCCTAATTAAAAATATACCATAAGCTTCCGTAAATATTTGCGCAAAGGATATTAGCTACATTGCAGAGCGTGAGATGTTTCCCCATAGCAAATTAATTAGTTAAAAGATACCAGAATGACTCAAATGGTTACTTTAAAAATAAATTCAATGTCAATTTTCTAAATAAAAAGGTAATTTGCATTCTATTCCAAATAAAGATTAATGCATCCCATAGCCAAGCATTGGGCATTTTCAGATTCACGTTGGTAGATTTGGAGGTGCATCCGGAACAAGAAATAGAGTGGTCAACCAGCCTTCTTGCCCAGATAACAAATAATGAACTTCTTAACTGATATCTCTGTTAATGACATAAAATTAATGATCATCAATCCAACCCAATCATTATTCGCTTAATGAAATATTTACCTATAATATCCATCAAGTCGGAAGTGAATTCTGATAAGTAATTCATCCATTACACTTTTGTTTCCATAATTCTTTGCTTAGTTTAAAGAATTAGTCGTGGAAAAGAAGATACATTTTATTACCTATGCTAAATATTTGCCTAATAACCATCGCATGAATCTTTATATTTACTTTTACATGTAAAGTATTCAAAATAGCAATTTTGTCTTAATATATTTGATAATTATACTCTTACTCGTATTTTGTCTCTCTAAGCTTTGACGGAAACCCATGCAATTTGTCAGTATCGCCCAGCAAATGTGAATATTCACTTAAAGGAAATAGGAGATGTTCCACCGAGTGTAGTGACCAATTGCTGTCAGTAGTTTCTCCATTTATTTTTTCGTAAGTTGTTTGATTTTAATATCCAAATATAAATTAAGGACTTTTGAATCTAAGGTAATATACAGGTGAATGAATGAATCTCACATGCACCAAAAGTACGCTTAATTTGGAGTTGGTAGCTCTATGACGATGGGATTTTTTTTTCCAGCGATGTACTCTGGATGCTTGCCTTTATACGCGGCAAATAAAAACTGCTGCATAAAAGAATTTAACTCAGAAACATTTGATTTCCTTTTCTGAAAATCTGAATTACGTGAGACTGTTTTTTGAAAAACAATGATCCGGACAACAATAAAACTGAAGCATTTCTTGGATGCTGAGAATATCAACGTAAAGAACTGGCCTATGCAGAGACCGAATTTAAATCAGATGAAAATAAAATCTTTCGAAATTACTGTCAGAGAAGGTTTGGGTTCATTAAACGACGAATGTGAAGATGTCTGGCAAAGATAAGAAGAAGATAGGGATAGTGTGGAAAGAGAGTTCACGTTCTATAGATTTGTCCTATATTCCGCTTTTGATCGTGAGTTAATCCGTGGATAAGTTCGCAAAAATTACTTAGAAAAGTAGTACCAAACGAGGGCAGGAAACTAGTTCACTGAGCAAAACAAAATATTTACTGGCCTGACGCGTTTCGATACACACCTGTATCATTATTAAAGGTTGATATTTTTAACTTAAGGAATTGAAGGCAGAACTTTATATACATCGTTAACAAATATATGAATATACTTATAGGGACTGGAAATTCTTAAACGGTAAATTCGCAGTATTCTTAAATAAAATCTAAACAATTGCCCAACTATACTTATATATATATATATATATATATATATATATATATATATATATATATATATATATATATATATATATATATATATATATATATATACGCGTGTTAGGGTGGCTAATTTGTTGCTATTGTTAAATCTGAATTCCACGCATACGTGTTGTCTGAAGTCGCTTTACTCTTTTTCCAATCCTTAGTAGACTCACTTTTGTCTCGTCTGTGAAGGAAACAATTTCATTGCAGAGAATAATCCTTTGATTACTTCTGACGATTGAGGAGTGGCCACTGGAATATGTAACTCCAGAGATTGTGACACCGGCGCCGGTGGAAATCTAGGATAAAGCGGATCTGGAAGACACCTAACTCGAAAATCAAGAGAGACTTATCGCAGCCGATTCAGAATTGACCGTAGCATCAAGGCCTTGGATTTATATGAATCCCGGTTGAATGTCGCTCACAAAGTTGAACCTGCTCTGCCGGAGGGGGCTTCTAGTCATTATGCACCTCTGTCCACTCAGGTCGTCTAGGGCAGATGGCAAATCTAAGGGCGTTGGCAACAATATTGCTGGCGTAGAGGTGAGCGTATTCGACTTAGTGGATCGACCCAATGGGACCCCATAGTCGGTAACATTTGTGAGTGAGTTTGCTCCAGTTTGGTCTGCAGAGGTCTTGCCCTTTCCTTCAGCATAACCAGAGCTAAAGCTGGGCGAGAAATGTACGTGCATTTAGGAGGGTACCGTTACTTCTAAGTCTCGTACCTAGGGATGCCACATGTCATCTGCACCATGCTGCGCGCATGTGCAGCAGAGTGTAGATGAATTGTCCAGTAGGTGTTTACTGTGCCAAAGAAAACCAGGGAGTGACAGGTAGTATATGATATGTCCCACTAAAGGTGTCACTTTATCGATTTACACGGATACGCAGGAGTTCGAGGGCAGGGAGCATTCATTATGTAACTAGCCTATCATCGTTTTTTTCAGCCTTTTCTAGGTACCTTGCATGTGTTTCCTCTTCTCTGGATCACCTAAGACCATGCTTTGCCTTATCTTCTGCCTCAGGCGCAGTTCACTAGTGATCTAGGAACGAAAAAGAATCAGGAATCCTACCAAGGAGCCAACGTACCTCGTCGTTCAGATATGCTTTGACCAACACCGAATCTGTCTCAGAGATAAATGAGGAACTGCGTCTAGGAGGCCCTCGGTTGGCCTATTAAGATAAATAAGCCTTCTGTCTTTTGAGCCGACTTAGGGTCCTGTCTCAACTCTGTATGCAGTGCCGCCTGTTATCCATCTTATCGCAGATTTTGGGCCCTTCTTGCCCACGGGTGATTTAACAAGCTCTGCTTGCTCGGGGACTTGTAGTCGTCACTTGCCCCTTCAACTATAGTGCACATGGGGAGAAGGCTTTGTTGGATGCTAGCAATTTTCCTAGGGTCGGTTCTTCTGATCGCTTCGGAACTCAACTGATGGCTTCGATCCTCTACGCACAGCCTGCGGGCCTAACTCGTGGCCCTCTTTATTTTGTACCTTCGCCATACGCAATAATTTTATTTTTGGACAATAGAACTTGATTTTTTTTTAATCTAAAAAGGAGCACTTCTCAAATGTTTGGAACAGAGCTACATTCAAGTGTTTTTGTCTATTTTCAACATTTGTTCTGTTTTAGGAGATCGGTCATCCGTTTGATTAGTTCTTAGGACAATGCCGCCAACTCTACATTACTACCACGGGCTGACTTCATATTGACTCAAAGACTTACACGAGTCTCTAGTCAGAGTTATCAAACCTCTGACTATAAATAAGCGGTCAGATGGTACCACTTACTAACTTTATCATTATATCCTTGATCAAAGTGTAGTCAGTTTGTTTATAGAGTGTCATTTTACAGTGATTGTGTTACAATAAAGAGCTGCTTTGGCACCAACCAAAGAAGGCTAGCCCCTCTGCTATCACCAGACTGCCAGGAGTGGACAGCACGATCTTTGCTGGTCCTTATAAACCATACATATACCAATCACAGTTTCACCTTTTTTACGTTCTTCACACTCTCGATAATAGAATCCAATTAAACCACCTCTATAAATGAGTTAGAACAACATTGTTTCCTTCACAATTTGCGCATCTTATCTACAATTAAATTGTTTAGAGAAAAAGATTAAATATGAATAGATAACAAATGGAGATAATTTATAAAGGTAACAATGTAATTCATCTCTTAAATCATGGTTCATGGAAAAACATTCTAATTAACATAGATCCTTCAAACATTTTTAATAGCTTTTAATAAAACTGTAACAAAATTAACTTTCATCTTATTCCCTAGATGAAAGTTATTATCCCAGTTGTTCATAACTAAAGTAAATGAAAATTTCCATCTAAAACCCAAAACATACCTTTTGTAGACATGGCACTGAATTTCTAAATAAGCCTATTTGGAAAATCATGTTATGGTATTATTAATTTTGGAATACAAATTGAAAATATATAAAATGTGTAGGCTTTAATTTTTTTAAAGCATAGCAGATAATTCTTAATGTTCCTTTGAAAAATCATTGGAAAGATGTAAAACAATATTTGTTTTAAGGAATCCTTCCCAAACTTTCTAGATCTAATGAGAAATATCTAGAATTTACATGGAGTTCCATAAAGGTCAGCGAATTTCAAGGGTAAATAATTAAAACGTATTTTTATTAGCATGGTTATATTCTGCCTAATTCCAATGCGTTATGTATCTCGTTTAGGTATGGAACACAATGTCGATACATTTATTCGAGCTTCGTAATTTTCCATATTTGTTGCCGTATACTTACGCCTTCACATTCTCACATAAGAAAAGATCACAAGGGGTACAATCGCATGACCTTAGTGGGAATTCCTGATCACCATGCAAGGATATCACTCGATGTGGAATTTTTTAGTGGAGTAATGCAAGTGTTTGGCGCGAAGTGTGGCAGGTCGCTCCTGCTGAAACCAGAGTTTGTCAATTTCCGTATCTTCCAAATAAGGCTAAAACTGAGTAGGTATTATGTCTTGGTAACGTTATCGTTCAAGGGTAACTTCATTCAATTCATCATATTGAAAGAAGAACGGTCCAAACGCTCCACCTGCTCCCAAACCACACCATATATTCGCTTTCAGTAGATTCATTTCACGCTCTTGTATTATTCGAGGATTTTCATTTCCCCTAATCCGGCAGTTCCGTTTATTGACAAATTAACTCAAGTGAAATTGGGCCTCGTCACTGAAGATGATTTTCTTTGCAAAGATTTCGTCGGCTGCAAATCTCTCCCCAACCCATTCAGCAAATTGCATTCGCCTTCCGTGGTTAGGTGGCTGAAGATGTTGCGTAAGTTGCATTTTGTACGAATGTATATGGAGATATTTATGTAGAATTTGATGTAACGAAATAGTCTGAATGTCCAACTGCTGCGAACGTCGGCGAATCGATTTTTGCGGACTAGCACACCAGCAATTTGTTGTTCTGTCTGACAAGCACGATTCCGTCCAATTCTTTTAAACTTTGTCATTAGTCTGAGAACCATAGACTTGTTGAGTAATTCATTTCTTTCTAAAATGGTAAGAAGTGTTCGAACTGTTTAACTGTTTGCGTCGCACTTTTTCGGTTTTGATAAAATGTATTCGCGAGGAGAACGCGCTATTCAGTTGTATAATGATCCATGAGGCACCGCACACAAGTATTCTGCAAAACAAACAAAAATCAATAAATCGGAGTGAAGAGAGATAGCAAACATGAAAAAGCATGAATTCCAAGTTTAAAGCAAAAAAGTGTCGCCCAATTCAAATTCGGCTCCCTCTATGGAAGATCATTTAGTAGAGTTTAATGGTTTAAAAAATATTCATGAGCTTGACAGAACACACCCTTGAACAAATGTCCTACTTCTGCAATATTCTGGAGTATGAGTTCAGAAATATTTCTACATGGATTCAAAGATTTGATATCATTTCAGCTTAAGTTACCAGAGTGAACACATCACACGATAAATAGAATTAAGAGGCCGCAATCATTCTCAAAATGCATTCTGTTATAACTACGGACAATTCCTCAAAGGAAGAGCAAAGAAACTCAGTGTGACGTCATCTATGAGAATTGTGAAGCTTACAAAGCATACTTTGGCACTTTTTGTTTGTAAACTTCACAAGATAACTTCGGAAAATAAGATTGTTTTTTTTTGTAAAGAGTAAAATACTAAATGTCACACGTATTTAATTTATTATGTTCCTTTTTAAAACCAAAGAAGCTAACATATTTTTTCACTTCTACAGGATGATATAGAAGGGAAAGAAGAACCTTGAAGTTTGCCATTCCAGGGTTTGGCGTGGCAACAATGCACTTGCTATTTCATATCTCACACATCTATCCTTTATTACACGAGTAACACACAGTGCTGATATTCTTGTACCTACCCCTCCAATAGGATTATCCACAATCAAAAGAACGCAACAATTCCTAAACTGATAATATCAATGAAGATGGAAATAAAAATGTCAGAGATGTTGATTTTGGGAGGAATCCGTACTATCTTGGTTGTCAAAGTCAAATGCGGATCTTTTGTTCTCAAAGCTGAATGAAAATGTGTAAGTGACAAGTCAAAGGAAGCGAAATATATATTACTTAAGATTCTTTACCTATCAAGCTATGCTATGCTACTGCACTGATGTATCTGGTCTGTTTGATGCAATTAGAATTAGAATTCAGATGAGTGGATGCTCTTCATTCACAGATTCTGAAGAAGCATTAAAGCTGTAATTCTCCATAAATTGAATAATCATCCATCCCTTCCCTCGGCTCATTCAATATATCTAAAGGCGTCTTTATGAGTCAATTATTACTTATGCTAAAAGTGCGCCATAGATCAATTCTAGCGCTTATAAATTCGCAAAATGGCGCCAGATTCCCCTTAATCACAATTAATCTCTCAGTATTTCTTTTTTCAACCTAATACACGAAATTTAGAGAAAACTTTAATTTTAGATCAAATCTTTGAGGTAAAGATTTTATAACCCATAATTTTAAATCAAAATTAAATTTAAAGTCAATAGGGAAATGATTTTATTTATGAAAATATATAATATTCAGGAGGAACACAAATAAATTGAAGCAGAAAAAAAATAGAATAATTAAATTAATTCACATAACCAAAGAATAGAAAAAAAAAAGTGTTTCATCTGGGCAGTGCCTTAGTACAGATAATAAACCTTAAGGACTTTACCAATAGAATTTTAGGGAATGTGGGAGCACCCTTAACTAATCTTGACTGAAACAGAAAAATCTATGCTTTGTTTGTATTTATTTTTTAAAACCACTAAAATAAATTATTGATCCTGGCTTTCCTTTCCACAAGGAATATTGTTTATTTAAAGCACTTTGAGATTTAACGATATTTTTTCTCTGGGTTCACTTGAAATTTGATTTTTCCGTGTAGCATAAAACCGCAAGGTTGGCAGGGGAAGCCTTAATGTGTTTCTTCTCTTTATTTACTCCATCTTGTAGCTTTAAAAAATCCGATCTCAACCTGGTAGGTGGTTGCCAGATTAACGCGTTTAAAATCCTCTGATGACTTTGTCTTTATATATTTATATTCTGATGTTTTCCTTAATGAATAAAATGGCATCGTAACATATATAGGTTACTAATTAATCCTACATGGATTAAATCCATAAATATTTCACGTTGATCAATAACCCCTTAATGTTGGGCATAAGAAGTGTAAAGAATTAATATGGATCACAAATATATATGAAATATTCAGTAGTATGAGTTAATCGAAGTCCGAATAGGTGATGCTTCGAAAATGAGAAGAAATGTCCCCTAGGAGTTGCCATCGATATTCTGCATTCGAGTAAATTCCAAAGATGGCTGCTAAGAATTTGGAATGACTACTTCAAAAATTGCATTGCTTGGAGGAAAAAATCCGACTTCACTAATATTCTTCTATTTTCAGCAATAGAACAATTACGAAAAGAAAATGTATCCTTCTAAGATTACAAACAACACACTTTTACAAGAATGTTGAATTAAACTATTCTTTTTTAATTTATAATCGCATTTTCTTTTTTAATTTATAATCGCATTACTGCCAGTCTTCTTTAATATCCAGGAAATCAAACTATTTTGAGCCCTCCAAGGACACCTACAATCATTGAGGAAAGGTACCATTTTCAGAAATTTTTCCATTAGTCACTAGTTATATGCGTACAAAATACTTTACTTGGAATTATGACCTTTTCTACATTTTTATTTCTTCCTATTTCACTACTATCTTTAATAGACAAATCTGTAATATTTAAGTAAAAATCTATTTGCAATTTAAATTAAAATTAAATCTTGCCTGTCACTTAATAAAAAATTATTAGTTTTTGCATGAACTTGTAGAATTCCTCTCACACATTTCTATAAGAATTTCTTGACCGGTTATAAGCGGTGAAGTAAAGGTGAAGGAATGGCCTCCAAATTAGTGATTAAAAAGTGCTGATATTACTTAGAACAGATTAATATGATTATTATTAACGGAGCGATAAAATTCCACAGGACCATGTTTAGTCAGAAAGGTATAAAGAATAAGCGTACGAATGGAAAGGAGATAGGAATGAAAAGAAAAGAAAGGCCCAATAAAAATTTAAGAAGAAGCAAAAAAAGATTTCTTCAACCACAACGCAAGTCCACAACTGTTCCTCAAAATCGACTAGAAATAACTTCTTTCAAGGGGCATAGGTACTCTAAAAGACTTAGTTGTATCTCCTTTAACCGTGATACAAAGAGTTCATCTTCAAATCAGACAAAATGAAGTGCATAATTAAGTGCAGCCGAACTCAACTCCTAAAAAACTAAATAAATAAACTATTTATATATCAGAAGGAAAATGAACTTTAGGGTCTAAATTTATGAAAATGTAAAGAACATCTCAAATATGATGCGATAAATATTTAATAAAAAGTAAGTTTGAAATGTTTAGATTTATCGGCCTTTGTGATTCGGTGTATTTTAATGAGAGGATGTACAATTGAGGGACTCCGCTTGACCAAGAATTTTGAGTCAGGTTTTATCTTCCCAGCAATCAAATATAACCTATTTCATTTCTACAGTGTTATATAGCTTCAACAACGCTGAATGACTAATAGGAGATAATAGATTTTGTTGCGATGTTTACAAAGAAAGGAAGTTTTCGCTATTGCCTTTTCTATAATACACATCTAATTAGCTAGGGAGATGAGAAACCTTTATGTAGAAATCAAATCTCTGTTTAATATTCAAGGTATATGCATAATAAAATAGAATCCACAAATTCATGATATATGTTCAGAATTCATTTATTGCTCTGATGTTATTTAATCTCTTATTTCTTAATTGTAATGATAGAGTTGGTAATTTTGACAATGTTTGATCGATACTTGTTTGCTCTTATTAGTGCAAGTTCAGGAAATAAAAAATGTAATTCATCGTTCGGTACTTTTCTAATTTAAAGAATAATGGATAGCTTGATTTAGTGCTCTGAGCACAAGTTCCGGCTCTTTCATCTGAATGATGGATAATTTTATGTCTTCCCCGCAGGTCAATTAAAAGCAAAGCAGAGACAAATTCACGCCACCTCTACGCATTTCCGGTATATATGTCGGGCTGTAATTTATTTTTGGTTTTGTTAGAGTACTATGCAAATTTATTCTTTTATCTTTCGCAGATGACATTGTGTCTCCTCATTGTTTATTTAAATTTAGTGATTGAATGTCTCGAGTACTTCTCTTTCATCTTACATTCGTCATTCTATTGTAGGATTGCCTTGGGGAACAAAATAAACACAAGAGGCTTGAATGAATTCTCGATAGCCAGAGTCGCCTTGAATGCTTGAGAAGGGAAGGTAGCGTAATTCTCTTTATAGTTGGATCCTCAGAGCAAGAAGGCTAAACGCCTGATAAGGTACATTGATATGACTTTATTAAACTTGATGCGTTTTGACCTCCTATAATTAGAGGAAAATCCCTTCTCCCAATCCATTCATTTAGGGCCCCCTAAATCGATTGATAAGAAGTGAAAACATAACTAAACGAATCACCCTCATTCACGACCGCCGCGATCAAATTAAGACCAACTTAATGCAGCTTATCTATTCCCTATAGATTCCTCATTTAGTTCAGAACTATTCCAGAGCCATCTAAATATCGTCCATTTCGTCTCGCTTTGTCCTTATTATCATGGGTTTGCCATAATGGAGACGATGACTTTTGATGATTAACTTACACGGACATGTCGTTTACGAACCATTTGCAGTTAAAATTGACGAAAAAGTGGATTAAAAAAAATAGAAAGGTTTACTCTCGGGTGGAAAGAAAAACTTCTATCATTGGGAGAGAAATCTTTGATAAAAGAGATAAAATAACAAGCGAAATAAAAAATAGGATCAAAATGAATTAAAACAATTCTCAAACAATGATCTTTTAGCAAGTAATCATGAGTACAATTGGCTTTATTTTGATTTTGTTCATAATTATTTTGAAGTCGCTACTCGACTCCACACGAATTATAATTAAAGTAGTAAAATATCGCACAGTATCCTATCATCGATGGCTGATTTATTAATCATTTTTTTATCATTATCTTTTTCTCGAAAATAAGTTCTATATATAAGAATTTTATATAAGAAAGTTTATGCTAGAATATAGAGAAGAAATTCAATTATTTTTAATCTCCTTCTTGATTATACCGAGCCTATACGAAATGCAGGAATTCATGCCACAAATTAATTGATTTCATCTTCATAATCAGAAATTTTCATTTCTTGGCCCATTAATGAACTTATTTTGACTTCCATTTATTTTAAGGGTGCTCATATCAACCCATGAATGTTTAAAATTAAAGAAATTAATGCCTATACAAAAAATTATTTTTGGTTATTGACATTAAATGGGGATGTCTAAGGTAATCATGTAGCTATTTTTGAATTAAGAAGTACGAGTATGTGTATATTTTAATCAGTAATTAATTTTTAAGTTTCAATTTTATATGCTACTATGAGTCTAAATCACCAATACTGATAAATATTTACAGTATTTAAATTTATATAGAATGCTAAAGAACCATATTACATGAAGGTTTCGAGCTAATGCTAACTTTTATGTGCCTCATAGATTTTCATTTTTATCTTTGCTTTCTGAAAAAAATTATTCTGTTTCAAGAGGAGAGAACCTTCCTACCAACTCCACCAAACTTGAACAAAACTAACTCAATATTCTAAATAAAAATGAACCGAACTATTTTAATATGGTAAACCATTCCAAATCTGAACTAATATAATATAAAACTGACCAAATTTGTTCACTTTCGTTTAAACAGATTCTCTGCCCATGGCCGGAGGTTTATCTGCCAATCCAGTGGAGTGCATTTGCTGAAGTATCTTGTTTTATAGAAAACCAAATTTAGAACCTGTATTTATTATTATTATTTTACTTCTCATATATTTACACATGTAAGTACACATTTGCATGTGATAGGCACAATTCTAGGATCACATATACATTAGGGTGAATGGATTTTACATTTTTGTTGATTTCCATATTCTATTGGAGACAAAAACTAGCGCATTCATGAGAAAATAGCCACTGAAAAGTCTTAGTTAAATAGATAACCATCTTCTGCCCCCGGCTGAGGAATGAAAATCATAATTATTAGTTAAAAACGTATTTTTCTTGTAATTTTACAAATATTTTAATATTCATCAAAAATGTTCCTAATAACTATAAAATCGATGCAAAGAACCTCACATGATCATTTTTCAAAGCGCGTTCTCGTACGAGGGGCGGTCAATAGGTTTTGCGAATCGATAGGACAAAAAAGAGGAAGGGGATGGCTGTTTATGGGGATGTTAGGACAAGTTATACTAAGTCAGGACCTGCAGCTGCACGCTCCTGCCTCGTCTATTTAAGAAGTAGTAGCTGATCGTAGATCGTCAGTCACAAATTTTTCAACAATGGAGAAAGTTGAGCACCACGCAGTGATCAAATTTTTGACCAAGGAAGGCAAGAATGCAAAAGAGATCTATGAACGCATGATTGCAGTATACACCGACACTGCCATTTCCTATGCAACCATTGCTCGCTGGAATAGGGAGTTCAGCCATGCTCGTCAGTCCCTTGAAGATGACCCCCGTCCAGGACGCATGTCAGACGTAACCAAGGAGGACAATATGGCCCATGTGGAGAGGATGATCCTCGAAAATCGACGGGCGAAGGTAGAATAAATCGAGCGAGAACTCGGAATATCACATGGAAGTGTTAGCAACATCATCCACGACAATTTGGCCATGGCCAAGTTCTCTCTCCGTTGGGTCCCTAAAAGCCTCACGAAACCTCATGCCCCATGATCGACTTTAACGTCGTCAAAGTCCACAAGGTCAGAGTTGCACAAGCTTCCCTGTCCGAGTGCGGATTTGAGAAGCTCAACCTTCCTTCCTACAGTCCAGTTCTGGCCCCTAACAACTATTTTTTATTTCGCCAGCTCAAGGCTGCACTGCGTGGATGACGGTTTGGAGACGATGAAGATGTCCAGCTCGCCGTTCAGGAGTGGATTGAACAGCAGTCGGGAGATTTCTGCTTTTAGGAAATTTGAAGCCTAAGGGACAAGAGGCGCAAGTGCATTGAAGTCGAGGGTAGTTATATTGAAAAATAAAACAATTTTCCTCCTATGTCGTTTCCTTATATCCGAATTGCAAAACTTATTGACCGCCCCTCGTGCATTAATATTTTTAGCCCGCGGCACTAGCAACAATGTAATATGTAGTGCTCACTGCGCAGTTTCCTAGGTTGCCTTTTAGCAGCATTGAAGGCAGGTTTGTACTGTGTGTGTATTGTGCAACTGGGTTCTCGAGTCCTCAGTGTGTTCAATCTCTGCTCATATCCTTGTTTGTTTTTTCTGATAACTTTATTTTCGGTTATATTGTTTAACAGAGAAATAATTATTATTTAATCTCTACAGGATGTCTATCGCTAAAATGAGAAGCTCGGTTGCGTTTCCAATATTTGTTTTTGGAAAAGATTTGAATTTGCGATGTTTCCCACATGTGAAGATGTTAACAATACTACAATCATGTGAGAACTAAGTTGTGATCATCAACGAAGAAACCTACATTCAAAGACATCGCCGATGTGGTTACAAAGAGACTGGAATACTTGTGGAAATTAGCTTTTACTCCAACAGTTTCGGCTTACGGAAAAGTAAAATGTTGAGAAGCTATCGTGATAAAATAGCTAACATTATTAAATCACTGAACGCATAAAAGAGAAACAAATCGTTACTGAAAAACATTAAACCCTTCAGAAAATCAAATAGGACCACCTTATTTGACATATCGGCTTGTAAATGCCATGATTTGACAAAATGTAGCTGCCCTCCTGAACGAGGAGTACCATTGAAAGACCAAAGAAGTGCAGCAAAATGGCAACAGGAACTTTGGATGCTGAAACAACAAATATAAACAAGCAGACTCTTTCAAGAAGATTAGTGGTATTGAAACAAAAAAGAATAGAAGAACATCAAGAACCGTTGACTAGTAAACAACAAGAAACCTCTAAGGAACAACCTTCTTCGACACCGACAGCCACTAGTGAAACCGAGGATACATCTACTGAATCATCGTCATCGTATGAACTAACACTGATACATAGACATGACATAAAGAAAAAAAAACATGAATTAAACTCCAGGTGCTCGCTGAAGTAGGTGATCGTACTGGCGTCCTAGAGAGAGCTGCTTCATTTATTGCTTCTTCGATATTCGAAGATGTTTGCTTGATACGAAAAGATAATGTCTGTTCAGTGATTGATCGAAATAAGATAAAAAGAGCCAGAAAAAGATTTCGTTCTGAGCATTAGCAGGATTACAAGATCACGCTACCGTTACAGGGCACTTTCTTTGACGGACGAAAAGATAAAACAACGACCCAAGAAGAAATACACCATGTGAAGCATAGAAGAACTGTGGTAGAAGAGCATATAGTTTTAGTTCAAGAATCAGAATCCCAGTACATAAGACATTTTACTCCTGCATCAAGTTCTGCCACTGCGATAATATTAGGTATCAACTTCCTAGAGACTAACAATATTAACATGGGCGATATTGTGGCTATGAGCTGTGATGTTACTGCAGTGAACATAGGTCGAAAAGGTGGAGCCATTCGTATGATTAAACTGATACTACAAAGGCCAGTTCAGTGGATCATATGCCTGTTACACGGTAATGAATTATCACTGTGATATCTCATTGAAAACTTGGACGGCAAAACAACTGGGCCAGTGGGTTTTACTGGACCACTTGGGTAACAACTGAATGGCTGCGAAAAACTTCCAATTACAGAATTTGATGCCATTCCATCTCCTAACATTGACATAGATGATGGCGAGTTAAGCACTGACCAAAAGTATTTGTTAGACATCTACAGAGTAGTTTCGAGTGGTAGCTGCTCTTCATCTCTTGCTGCTCGAAATCCAGGTAAGATAGCGCATTCGAGGTTGCTGACAACAGCGAAGAGATTTTTGCGCCTCTATGTTTCAACCAGTGGACCCTCCAGCACGTTAAACGAAATTGTGCGATTTATTATGACAGTTTACGCACTAATTTGGTTTAAGATAAAGAAAAACTCCAGTTACACCCAGGGCGAAAACCTTTTTTAGAAAGGTCGCGTCTCTCTCAGACCATGCCTCAAATATCTAAGACAATCGCCAACAAAGTCCTCCATAGAAATTCTTTATTTGCTCACCCAGAAATGATTTTTATCTTCATGCTCCATCACGATGAACAACACATACGACAATTGGGATGGAAAACAATATTATAAGTACCATAAAAAAATCATCAGCGGGGAAATTCGAGTCTTCGCCATAACTAAGCTGCGCTACGATAGTCAAAACTATTAAAAAATGATCAACTGGCAAACAGTTAAAGTGACCGAACCCCCCTTACACGAAAAATACCTGATACTCAAATAAAAGAGTATTGAAACGGGAGACAAGCCTGATGGACTGATCCCACTATTCCCTTGTCATACTCAAGCGGTCTAGAAAGTAGTCAAGTTAGTAACCGAAGCCTCTGCTAGTGTAAGTAGAATAGAAGAGAGGGGTGGATTCATCTGCTTCCGTTTCCACTTTCAAAAAGAAATTCCACAATTTGAATCAATGAAAGATTAACGTATCTAAATCGACATGCAGCCAAAAGAAGTGCGGTTGGGGCTGGATAGGGTGGAACTCGATGTACAGCCACCTCCTCGTGGTGAGTTCTTGGTGGCTAAATTTATAAAATTAGCAAGCGAAGAGCTTTACTTACTAGTTATCGTACTTATAACACCATATAAGGTGCTTTTAATCGCCATTATAGTTATTAAGAACAATTTTGATGCATAGTGAAATATTTTGAAAATATAAGAAAATAAGTTTTTGACTACTAATTATGATTTTCATTGCTCTGCTGGGGACAGAAGATGGTTACTTATTTAACTAAGATTTTTCAGTGCCGAATACCTCATGCATGCGCCTATTTTTATCTCTATTAGAATATGGAACTCGAAAAAAATGTAAAATCGATCCACTCTAATATACACATGTTTCAACACAAAGTACTAGACACAAATCAAGAGAATTTCGCCCCTTTTCCAGTCTCTAGCGACGCAGGTCTAATTTAGATATTAAACCTTATTAATACCTCTCCTTACCTATTTTCGGGAGGAAATGTGTTTGTTTAATATTATCAGGCTCATTACGAATATTGGAAAAGCACTCTGGCCTAAGAATCTGCTTTGCATTTGATTCCTTTCCACACACTTCATCCAATATGCGAGGAGAAGAAATATTTTGACGTGAAAGATTGCCTGGTGAAAGGATCTGAATTATTTGTGCTTGGCTTACGCTTAAAGAGTTCTGAAATTTTAGGGAAATGGTGGGAGTAAGGGGATAGACGCACTATATGGTTCATAGCACCCAGGGGTAGTTTCCTTGAACGGCTACACATGCTATCATCCTCTCACAATTTTCAGGTCAACACTCCTCACTATTTGTATACCACTTCGATTTCAAGTCGAAGATCAAAGAAAAAAATTAACTGAGAATTCAAGTAAGTCGAAGTAAAACGAAAATATTAACTGAAACTTCATTTGTGAGGCAAAAATTAAACGAAGAAATGAACTCAGTTTTTAATTATAAGTCGATGATTAAATAAAAGGGAAGTGAAAAAAGAATTGTGAGCCTAAGATTAAACGAAGTAATAAACTGACATTCAATTGTGAGTAGAAGATCAAAGGAAGAAATGAACCGAGAAATTAACTTAGCTAACTGCTTTAAACGAGGAGATAGCAGTCAAAAATATATACAAAGCATAGTGTGGAAGAATAAGGAGAGAGAGAAGGAATTTTCCGCCCCACCCCTGACTTTCCTAGTTTGGCGTTCACCACTCTAACTTCCTCTGCCTTATTTACTGCGAAAGTTAGAACAATGGAAAGACTATTAAGTAGGCATCGCGACTTCTCGCTATGGGCCCTTATCGCAACCCAAGGAAGTTAAGGAAGTCTGTTGGCGGTGAATTTCTCTCCCTGTCTAGATAATTTCGGAGTATATATTCGAGACTTCAAAGTTCACATGCAGATTGTGTCTGAAGCCGCAATTTAGTTCGTTAGCCTTAACGTCTTCGTTAGTCGAGAGGGAATCGACTACATTCTCGTCCAGAGAAGAATTAAGTGATTGACGAAAAGCCAAGGAAGAGCTAGGCGTCACTCAGTGTTGTTCATAGAGATAATTAGGCGCAGATTTTAAGGATCGGAAACGCAATCCCCGAAGCACCCTCCGTTTGCCTCTTAAGGATAAGAGGCTAACACTTCAGTTTCCCGAAGTTGAGTTGAGCGCCCAGTGAGATGCCCAGAAGTTCAAGGTCGAACTTACCTACCTGGTCCTACTCGCCGCACATCAAGGTAAAAGCGATTTAACTCCCGCTTCGTCATGCTCCTTCCACCTTAACCACGTCGAACCTCAAGGATTCCCTTTGCTCTGGAATTTGCATGATTGTAAAAACATTACTTAATTAATTATCCCTCTGTTCTAAATTAATTGATAGTGTTAATCATCTTAACACTGAACTGTCAATATTTAATTGCATTGCCATTTAACTTGTTCTATATGTATATGTAATATTTAGTCTTATTAAAGTATATTTTTATTCCGTGTTTGAATATTGCTTAGCCTAGCAACTGTTTAATTAAAACACTCTTAGAACCATCCTAGGTGGAGCTTTAATTTCGGTAGGTCAGTGTGCGTATAACCGCGTAGACCTGGTCATACCACGACATAAAACTGGTGTCAGGTGTGGGGTTTGTAAGAGATTCCACCCTTCCTGATCTTTTACTATTTCCTTAAATATCATTTTTTCCATTCTATACAGTTGAAAGTGTCAAGCATATTCAAGCAAAAATATTTTTGGGGTTAATAGGCAATTATATTTTTTTTGAGTTGAGCGTATCTACGTGAGTCAAGATACCACTAATTAAACGGCAAGAATAGCCGCCACATTTTGGTTTTGCTCTGGTAAAATTACCAGATGACTCAGTCCTGAGTTAGGTTCCCTGTTAGTTATTTTCTTTTTTCTAGTGTGCATAATTAATTGGAACTTTTAGTAAGTTTTTTGTGTTAATTTTCAATTACAAGTACGTTAGGTTTGTTAGGAATAGCCTCACTTTTTCTGGTAATCTTTTTCGTGTCCCAAAGGACGAACGCAGCATAATCAGGATGTCTTCGTTCGATCGTTTTCATAAGTAGGGACAGATCCTAGGACTATCAGGAAAGGATTTAATCGCTTACGTTCAAGAGGAGGAACGAAACGAACGGGCAGAAAGGAAAGCACAGAAAGAAGCATTAGAAAGACAGATAGAAGCAGAAGAAAGACAGAGAGAAGCAGAAGAAAGAGAGAGAGAGCAAATACGAGCGACCGAAAGAGAATTAAGCGTGAACATGTTGAAATGATAACCGCGTATAACCACGTACACCTGATCATACCCTGACATATATCATAAAACCAATTTGAAATAGAATCAAAGATAAAACAACAATAAAATGAAAAATATTCAGAACAATCCACTCCCCCCAAAAAATTAAACATCGACATAAAAAGGCGAGACACTGTCAGGTATCCAAAGTAAGGCATGCAATCTCAGTTACCAAAGCGACAATAAACAATTTAAAATTCAAATAATATGAAGAAAGCTTTAATTCTTAAATGCTTCAATCATGCCACAATCTAGTGCCCGGGTGCCATCAAGGGCATAGCAGCTTAAAAATGTATGTACATTAAGATATACACCAAAATAAAAAAAAACGCAAACGAAACAAAAGAACAAACACAACAAAAACAAAGACTGTTTAGCTGGGCATGCAAGCCTTTTCCTGTTTGGAGTCTTCTTAGCTAGGACGGCATTTTTTTACTCGGCGATCCATCGTATTCTGAATTATGTTGGATTAAAATTATTGCTTTTCGTCTGCTTCTGGACCAGGTCATAAGGCCAGACATATGTACTTTTCTCATGTTATAATTGCGGGAGATAGACTCAAAAACGCCATGGTGTTGTTTTACAAGCCTCCTTGTCGGCTTGCTTTTCAGCAACATTTTCAAGGTAGTATTCAAGTAATTTAATAAGATAGACTATGACTTCGGTGTTTAAGCTAAAGTGTAAGATAACCGGCAAGTGTCTATATAGCATTGAGGGTACAAAACTCATTCAATTATTTACTCTTGGCAAAATTGGCAACAGTATCCAGATGGTTCGTTCTGAAAAAAAATAAAGATCTTCGTTTACCTGAGGTAAGCACTCACTCTAATGGAACATGTATCCATCAGACAAACTAGTTTGGTTAGACACACAAATGATTAATAATCGTGACGTACCGTCGAACTCCAATACCACCTGCACTCTCCTAGTGAGCCCCTTGGTCGTCGTCGACGATACGATCTCTTTTTTTTAACCCAACTGTCTCTTTCGTTTATGAGGAATTGCCGAGGAAGGTAGCATTAGGGCCGAAAGGCCTGCTCCTTTTCTAGTTCCAACATATTAAAGTTAAGATGGAATACCGCCTTATGAGTAATCGAAGGAAGAAATTAAATGAGATTTAAATTTTGAGGCGAAGAGTCAAAGTCGAATTAAATTTAATTTAAGGCCAGGCTAGGATAATTTAAAGTTCAACCTTGTAGAGGTTTCCCCTAGAATAATATTATTTACGCACCTCCTAATATATCACTTGGGGAGAAAAAGCGAGCCGTTACTCCCCCCCCATCTCTGACTTAACCCTTTTTGGACTTGCCGCCAGGTCTCTGCAAAATTCACATGAGGCTTGACGCTAAAATTGAGGCTACCTCCCCCTTCCTCGTCTTAATCTTCCCCTTCCCCTTCGGTTCGGGAGATTACTTTGTAGGTTCGCCGCGAATAGCTTTTATGGCTCCAGCCGCTGGTCGTCCGTCTGTCTTGTTGGCCCTTGCCGTTGAGACATCCCCGTAAGGAGACGCTCGGTTTGTCACAGCAGATAAAGAGGGTTTGAGAAGGCCTCTCTCTCTTCCTGTTTTGGAGAATTACGGGTATACTATATGCACCATATCCAGGATTAATAAAGCAATTTGGTTAGACGATACTTACCCAAAAGGAGTTTAATTCAACGAAGCTCTCTCCCGAGAAGTGTGAGTGACGGTCGCAAGCCACGCAAGAGCTGGACATCACACCCATATCTTCGGGTCAGGGAGAAGAGTCTAGTGAGGCAACGTCAGCCTTTCGCAAACGCATTCGGATCAATGATTGGAGAAGCCGTCCTCTGAAGTTCTTCTGGTGACCTCTTGAGGACATGAGGCCCCATAGCTCGCTCAAGCTGAGTGTGGAGAAGTCATATCGCCCCCCTCTTTTGAAGTAATTCTTGTGACCTCTTAAGGACAAGAGGCCCGTTAGCTCGCTTAAGCCAAGTGTGGAGAAGTCATCTCACCCACACCCCATTCAAAGTTCGTCCAGTGACCTCTTGAGGACATGAGGCCAGCATCTTGCTAAACACAAGTTCGAGAAAGTAGCCCCCCTCGATGCTGGTTTGTGGCTACCCCCCATGAGTAATCAAGGTCACCAAGACCTGCTCAAAGTTTGCACGGCTTTACTCTCGAGGTTCAAAGGAACTAAATCACTCACTACCTTAAATCTCCCATTATAACCATTCAATAACCCAGGTTATCTAATTAGTATTCGAAACCTAATTCCGTCTTATTCATGTACCAATATATATCCATATTTATTGTTGTGCCTTTTACTTAGTGTGTATACAGGTAGCACCTGTATAGTAGTTTCCGACAAACAACTACTCCCCTTAGTGCCAGCAAAACAGGTTCGCGTTGATGCATGACTTTTTAGGTCGTGCTAACAGGTTTACAGTAATACGGTGCCATATTGAGTGCCATTACTTTACCGGAAAGGCAGACGTAGTCGCGGCCCTAATGAAATTCTGCTCCGTCCCCATCGTACAGAGCGAACAGCTCTCCCAAAACCAAATTTCTCAGCCGGTCGTTACCAGGGCCCAGGCCGAGAAGGATGTATCGCTTCTGGTACCCCTATCGTCCCCAGACATCGACCTCGCACCCAATTTCCAATTTGCTGAGGCACAGAAGAATTGCTCCCCATTAAAACTCCTGTGGGGAAAGGAAAGGAAGAAGAAGACTGAAACGGTGCGAGGCGATCTAAAGATCGAATACACCATGAAGGACGCGTTAGGATACTGTTGTTCTGTTGAAGGGAGAGCCCTCCGACCAACGGGTTGTGCGTGCCGATAACGATAATTGAACCTGCTCTAAAGATGGCTCATGATGACCTAATGGCCGGAATTTCGTCCATGACAAAACGGCATCACGAGTTTTTAATATTTCTTTTGGCTAGGAGAGGCCAAAGAAATTATCGACGTCTGCAAGTCCTTTTACCTTTGCCAGAAGGTCGCCCCCAAAGTGCGTGCAGCCCCTGCCCCCTTTCAAAGGACCCAGAAAGTGGCCAAACCCTTCGCCCGGGTCGCAATCGACCTAATAGGCCCCATTCGTTCCCTGTCAAGCCAGGGACACTTCTATCCCATTTAACCCGTGACTCTGGTGCAAACGGTGTGCGTGGAAGCAGACGATGAGGATCTCCTGCCGTCTCTTCCTTCCCCCCATGCGGAGCCTTACTCTGACTTGAACGTAAACCCCAATCTCATCCCTATTAAGAAGGCTCAATTGCTTGCCTACATGGAAGGCTTTCCTGTGTCATTCTATCGTCGTTTCTTTCCGAATTTTGCTGCCATATCCTCGCTCCTTAACGACATGCTTAAAGCACGGGCCCTGATCCAGTCAATTGGACCCCTTCCGCAGAAGAAAGCTTCCACCGGTTAAATGATAAGCTAATCTCTGCCCCTACCTTAAGATTATCGAATCCTAATAAAACATTAGGTGTTCGTACTAATACCTTCCTCCCAGGATGGTCTAGGTTGTGCTCTCGTCCAATATGATGACGATGGAGTGGAATATCCTGTAGGATATGCTAGCAGGAAGCTGTCCCATAGCGAAAAGGCGTATTCCACCATATAGATTGAAGCATTAGCCATAGTGTGGTTTATTCGTAAGTTTAGGATGTATCTCATAGATAAACAATTTATTGCATTAAACGGCCATTTTGGCTCTAAGAGCCAAAATGGCCGTTTAATGCATTGACGCCTACTGCTCATGGAGTACCAATTTTGGATCCCGTATGTCAAAGGAATCGTAAACTGCCTAGCCGATAGCTTGAGTAGGAATCCAATAGAAGACACCCCTGCAACAACCTGAATGTATGGTAAAATTCGCGTTTGATTCATTTTTGTAAATACTATTTTTCTTCTTTTTTTAGCCTTGTTTATGTTGTGTGTGCGTATGTATAGATTCTGGCTTACATATATGGAAATCCCGTGTAGTATTATGTTTTTCTTTGTTCTGTTAGTAAACGTTAAAATTTTAGACGTTATTTCGCTTCAAAGTGTTCTGTGCTGTAAAATTGTCTCTGGATAGGGAGGAATGTAGAGGTATCCTCTAGAATAATCTTATTTACCCACCTCTAAGATATTACTTCGGGAGAGAAAGCGAGCTGTTACTCTCCCCTCCCTCCGACTTAACCCTTTTTGGACTTGCCGCCAGGTCTCCACAAAATTCACACGAGGCATGACGCTGAAATTGAGCCTACCTCCCCGCCGTCTCAATCTTTCTCCTTCACCTTCGGGTCGGGAGATTACTCTATAGGTTCGCCGCGAACAGCTTTTATGGCTCCAGCCGCTGGCGTCCGTCTGGCCCGCTGATCCCTGCCGTTGACAATTATCCTTAACGAGACGCTCCGTTCGTCACGGCCGATAAAGAGGGTTCAAGAAGGACTCTCTCTCTTCCTGTTTTGGAGAATTCCAGGTATATATGCACCCTATCCAGAGTTACAGACAGATTTGGTGAGATGAGACTTTCCCGAAAGGAGTTCAATTCAACGAGAATCTCTCTCGAGAAGTGTGAGTGACGGTCGCAAGGAAAGGAAGAGCTGGACATCAACCTATATCTCTGCGTCAGGGAGAGGAGTCTCGTGAGGCAATGAGAAGCCGTCCTCCAAAGTTCTTTAGGTGACCTCTTGAGGACAAGCGGCCCGATAGCTCGTTCAAGCCGAGTGTAGAAAATTCATCCTCCCCCCTTTCAAAGTTTTCTGGTGCCTTCTTGAGGACAAGAGGCCCGATAGCTCGTTCAAGCTGAGTGTAAAGAATTCATCCTTTCCCCCCTTTTTAAGTTTTTATGGTGATTTCAGGAGGATCTAAATCACTCACTACTCGAAATCTCTCATTATAACCATGTTATCTAATTAGTATTCGGAACCTAATTCCGTCTTATTCATGTACCCATATATATCCATATTTATTGTTGTTACTTTTATTTAGCGTGTATTGAAATTCTATTTTTGTCGTTGTGTTTAGTATATTCCTTGGTCACGCAGCTGCCGCTATCTTTTCAAATTGCGCTCTTAGAACCTGTGTGCGCATAGTTCCGTACACTTTGCCATACTTCGACAAACCTTTCAACTATGGCAGCGTCAAAATAAAAACAAGTAGATAAAAGGATAATTCATATAATACTAATCTCAAAAACAAAAAGGGTGCAAGTATAATAATAATAAATAGCACTAAAGTATCTCCATTAGTACCTTAGAGGAGCCGTTCCCCTCAAGAGCTAAGCATTTATAAAAACGATTTTAATTATTTATAGCATATAGTAGGCCTCCCTGCTTAAATGAACATCATATCAGTTATGAGGCAGAAACTCAGTACAACAGAAAATCGGTAGTGACAAAGCTTTATACGAAACTTGGAAGGTTCTAACTTTTCTCTACTGTGCCATCGAATCAATAAACAACGTAAAATCAATTGGACCAATTAAACTAAGTATAAAGGTTCAAAGGTCACTTCGTCTCGAGAGTGTGCCCAATCCGGCCACTGTATAAAATGATTGCTACTGTCGAAGTATTGTAGGATAGGACTCCAAGAAAAGTCTAAGCGTCATTGGGCACTATTTTAAATCTCCGAGCGTCGTCTACCAACTTTTTCATGCCACTGGAAAATTTCACCTGATATCTATTATGACATATATTTAGAAAATAGCTAAATGCTATTCTGTTCGTCAAAGTGTGCCAATAAGGTGATCTCCTGACCAATGCGCTTGTTCCTAGCAACGCCAATATTTTCATGGAAAAAAGAAGACAAAATGACGCTTTCCTACTCGCTGACAGCAGCCATAGGGTCACATATACTTTAAACAATGCGATGGGGAGATTTCAAAAACGCAGAGACAGAAAGCCGTATTTCAAGGATGTATTTATGATCAATCAGTGAAACGAGTATGAGGCCTAACTTTGTGTGACGTGTGGTGCAATTAGTACTATCTTGGCCCCGAAAATGGACACAGCGCTGATAATTGCCTAGCCTCTTCAAACAAGGAAGTGATATCTTGGAAGCAATAAACCACATAGAACTTGCAGCCATCAGTGTATAATATACTCACAGCTCCGGCATGGCAAGATTTATGTTAAAAGAAATAGCAAGACAAAACTCCGGGTAATGTAGATGTTTGGAGAGCAGTCATCTGCGCCAGTGGCACTAGCGTTTCAACCTAGTCTCGTATGACTTGCCAAGCACCAAACCCTAAAAGCCAAGAACACGATTGGCCTCTTGCAAACGTATGGATGCCATGAAATCAAAGTAGAGGAAATGAATCTTTAGCAACATGGGCATGGGGTTTCGGTATGGAATCAACAAACTGTAATATATTCTCGAAAGTCATGGAATAAAACATGCATACATATTAAAACTTTTAAAGAAATAGGGAACAGAAAAATAAGAATAGAGATCATTGTTCAGAAAAAAGTCACCAATGATATTTAAGAAATAAACTAACAATTACAAATGTCTCCTTAAATTTCTACACGCAGGATCTTAGAAATAGTGCACGAACGATTTGTTTTAAAAAATATCGCTCCTTAACCTCCTCCCTTGAGATAAGCGAACACGGTATTCAATCAACAATATTCTATCAAGATAACTTCCGGTTAGATCCTGTTAAACAGACCTAAAAAAGATCCAAGCCTTTCTTATTTAAACATTAAAGTATAACTTACGCGATCACGAACTGATCACACGCGGTAATGTCCCAGAAAGCGAAAGCGTAACGCGACCCGCCTAGCGAAAAGGTTCTTTGAGGTGTTCAACTCCACTGCAGGTGAGGTCCATTTGGCAGCTTTTAGTTAGAAGCAATGTGCTTGGAAACCTGGTGGAGTAGTATATCACTGAAGAGGGGGAAAAAAACGATCGAACAGTCTCCAATTAGGTTGTAAGGATAACCTACTACGCTGTTTACGACGCGCTAGTAAATTACCTCGTAGTGGCTGGGAAGCACGTTTCGGCGAGTTGAAGGCCTGCGTGAATTTAGTCACGTACACACTTACGGTAAAGTTTGTAAGGGGGACCCCCTGACTCGAATAAGGCAGAGCCTATCAGAAGTTGGTACATCGACGAACGGCTGTTACCTGCACTGAATTACCAGAACCCTGCCAGTCCTTGTTACCATTACCTTTGCCACTACACCTGTCGCCAACACCCAATTTACTGGTCTCTCTCGCTCTCACCGGGAATTCAGAAAGTGCATACTATTTTTTTAATATATTTGAGGAAGCATCTTTTGTATTATTTTACCCTGGCAGATATTGAGCACCTTCCTGTTGGACCTCACTTTATTTCTGTTTGGGCCAAGAGGACTTAGTTCCTTTACAATGGTCACAGAGACAGAAATATTGGTGTTTTTTTCCTGTAAGATGGGATTGAGTGGGCTTGGTAGAATTATTTTGTTTCCTTTTGACATGCTTTGACACTTAAACAACACACGTTATCTAAATAAATGAAAACACGTCTACACGTGTTACGAAACAAAACTGAATTTTGCTCTTGCCCTGCCTTATTCACAGGACAGAAAATCGTTCGGACGCCTTAAGGGCCTCGGCCATCTTATTATTACAAGATGTAGCTCCGAATCTCTGGCCAGCTGACGTGGAGATGCAGATATATAGAAAATAATGCAATATAATATCTCCTATTCAGATGTACCTGGAATTTCACTGAGTGAAAGGAATTATCAAGAAAACTACTAATAACGAAAACATGATATCTGGCCCCATCCGTATGTTAGTGGCCACCAAACCCCTACTATTCAGGAGCTTGTATAGGAAAAACCGATGCCAGCGAGTCTCAGTTAAACAAACTTCTAAAGATGTGTGAGAAGAGATATAGATTTACGGGATTTTTGAGTTAGCCCACGGCCAAAGCTATTTCCTTCTAGTATTCTGCCATCTGGGGTTATTTCGAAGAACCTGATTAGGGTCCTTTTAAAGAAGATATGCTTGTGAGATGGCCATAGGACTTCTGTAATTAGATCTTCCTGGAATATTGGCTGCGGTATTCGCAATTTTCAGTCGCCTTCAAGAACTTGGCACACAAGTCTTCCCTTTCTTTGGCCGAGTCTTATAGTGACCAAGACCCGAATGTGAACGGGAGCACCCATTTAGCTGCTTGCCCTTCGGTTAAAGATGATGGCGCAGTGAAACCCTTATATCTACCCTCATTTGAGGGAATAGGCCTATATTTTTTAGGAAAGGTGGTTCATCCCCTCTTCATATGTTTTACCTCTTCCAAGTCTAAACTCTTGGTTCAGGAGCGAGGCAGGTTGGTGCTTCTCGCAGCAGTCACGCGGGTGTGCAAGGGAACCCCATATTAGTCCCAAATGTTTTTCCCATTGGGGCGGAAGCCAACTCATTTTTTAACTTAGAGCGAGCCAGCAGTAGTAAGTGTTTAAGTGGGAAGTGTATTATTTGCATGGTATCACATACCGCGACGAAACTACAATAAGGGACAAAATGATTCCGACACATAAAATTCTATCACAAAACTTACAGGAGCTTTAAGAAAAATAATCGTAAGTATTGCATGATAAGTCAGATGAAACATAAGCATGGATATAAGTTGTACATGTAAATTATCAAGGTTATGATGGATAAAAGTGCAAATTCCTTGCAAAAGAGCATTTTTATTCCAAAATTATGGTAGTCAAAATAATCCGGACAGCGTAATTCTATTACTCTACCTTGAGACAACCAATTAATTTTGGCTAGTTACTTAATTGCCTGAATTCTTAGCACTTTCAGTCATTTCCTTGTTAAGTTTCGAGCAGCAAACATTCCTAGGGGACCAACTACAATTACCTTTATCCAGAAGATAATTGTTGATGTACATCAACAGGATCATATCTCTACCAGCATCATAGTTGAAATGAATAAGCAGATCAAAAGTTTCGGATATAATATTTTATCACGTTGTGATACCACAGACTCGTGTATCAGATAGTAGGAAGGTCTTACGCCGAAGACCTGTCGAAAGATTACCCATGAAGGGCGTGAAGAACAGCCTCAAGTTTGGTTTGAGGAAGCTTTATAGTTTTAGGAATAATTTCGGTGGAAAGTACTGGCCCACTTGTCCGCTTGCAGAACAGAGTAAATGTTCAATTATAAATATAACTTCTGAAAGCACCGACTCTGGCTAACCTACCATTTTATGCAGGATAATGCACCTTGCCACACAGCAAAGTTGGTATAGAGACTTTCCTGGATGAGGAAGAAGTAAGTGTCAGGGACTGGTCAGAGCTTGGACCTCAATCCGATTCAGACTTTGTGGGAGACACTATGAAAAAGAAGAAAAGAGAGAAAATCACATACTGACAAAGAAAATTGCAAATAATTATAAGAAGAATGGAGAAAAGAGACACGAGAAATATTCCTTCAGTTAATGCTCTCCTGTGTCAGAAAATGTCAATGGGTAATTGATAGTAAATTTCTATATACCAACTACTAATATATTATATTAACTGAAAATGATTTTTTTATTAAGCTATACCATCGTACCTTCTAATATACGCCTGTTGTATTATCAGACGAATCGATTTTATCACCATATTTTGTGAATGAAAATGTTCATTTGCACGTAACTTGCAGTTTCATCCATCTTAACATGTACAATGTAAATGTACAACTTATAGGCCATGTTTATTTTACATCTGTAATTTACCATGCAATGTTTACCTGTATTTGATTTGAATCTACTGTTAGTTTTTGATGGACACTTATGTTTTCGAATCACTATCGTCGCTCTTGTATCTCCCTCACCTCCGTCACAAAAATTCGGTTCGCTCCATCAATGGACAGAGCAACATTTCAAGGAAAAAAGAAAGACATTGCTTACTTTAAATGGGGAGTGATAAGCCACAATTCGCACATTCTTCTTTGCAATCTACATCTTTATCACACCCTTACTTGGAACAGTTGCCAGGAACTTTTAGTTGACCTTATTTAGCAATTGAATGAAATGTACATAAAGATTATAATAATAATCGCTCCTGAGCACAAGGGGCTGTTTTTTCTTCATATGACCTTTAGCGATGATGGATTTTCCCTTTAAAAGGTTAACTGGCAAGTAGCACCAAGGGGGGAAAAAATCAAACCAGAAATAGAAGAAGTAGAAGTGAGTATGTTCTAGCGTCAGAGTTAAGACCCACTGCTCTAACTACTCGTGCATGAGCCCAACACCAAGTAAGTCAAATAATAGTGAGGAGGCCATCCTCCTCTAATATGTAAAACAGTCCACTAATTGCGCGAACTGTTATCTACTACAAATGATAGGCGGGAGTGACCCTTTGCGATGGTTGAAGGGATATGTGGATATGAGTAGCCCCAAAGGGCATATTATTAGACTCTAAGCAGGGATTCGAAACGAAGTAGAAGTGAATGGGTTTTGTTTTACTAGGTGTCTGGTAAAAAAGATTACACAGGGGAGCCCATTGCTGGCCACGATAACGGAGTGTAAATGAAAAATGTAATGTTGGTCATTAAGGCTTTTTTTCCATTATCTCAATAGATTCTCAACCAAAAATGGAGACCAATGATACCAAATAAATATTGAAATTACTAGTGTGATGTGCAAAAATAAACAAATAAATTTAATAAACCACTAAAAGAATTACGTCTTTGAATCTTTGAGATAAAGGAAAAATTCCAAAAAAAACCTTTGCACACACAAAAATAGTCATCTGCTAATATTCATTCCTAACGACTGACGTAAACTGAATTTAGAAAACTTCGGGCGCTAGGTTTATAAGAAAACCGACGATAAAAAAAATAAATATATTGATAAAATCAACGAATGCACAATGAGAGAATTGAATTAGGAAATAACTAGTGAGCGGTAATTACAATTATAAGAATGAATGATATAATTAAATTGATAATTGTTAAGGAATACAACGCAATGAAATGTATGAAAGTAATGAAAAGTAGAGTGAAATGTAAGGTGAAGTGAGATAAGATATGGTAAAGTAACTAAGGTAAGGTATGGTTAAGCAACTAAGGTAACTAAGGTAACTATGATGGACTGTGAATTGGGATCTGCAATGAGAGAAGTAACCAGAATTAGGATCTACTCTCGTATGGCAGTTTGCAGATAATCAGTGTGAGAGGACGATGAAATAAACTACGTATGATATGTTTGGAGCTAAATGATTAAATGGAGAAGGAATGATTACTGACCTTTATACTGAGAATGATGAAAGAAGAGTGAGGAGTATTTGTGTCCAATGTGTTTGAGCTGAAAGCGTGTAAGTTTGTGTGTTTGACTAAAGTAAATGTTGCCGAAAAGAATGTATCTTAGCCATGATTTTTAGATAGCAATTATATATTACAAAATATATTTTGAAAATACATATACAAAATATTTGAGATTTGGGAGTGATTATTTATACATAAGTAAGTTGAGATTTTCTATAAGATTTAATAGAAATTGTAGAAATTAAATGGGAAAATAAATGGATAATTTTACTTTGAATTTAAAAAGGAAAGTATGCTATTATTTATGCACAAGGTACATTACGTTAAAATGATATTAGGTAATGGTAATATTTAAATTGATGCAATGGAATATTGATACATGTAATTATTTATAGGAATGGCAGAGAGCATTGCTATACTAGCACTCATTCGTCAACCTTAACTTAGATCAGTTTACTGAAACTAGAAATTGTAACTTAAACAAATTCAATTACTATATTGTGATAGAACGGTCTGAGGCCACTTTGATTCAGCCTCTATCACATGTTAAAACACGTGCTTACCCACGTGTATCCTGCGAGAGGAAGCAAAGGCGCGTTATCGCCCATCATAGCCAATGTTTAATCAAGGAGGTTCACTCCCCCGTTTCGCCTCCATGTGTCGATCTCGCCAGATTGAATCAAGCTTATGGGCAGATATGATATTTTCCCAGGTGCTACCGGGCCTTCCCCCTGAAGTCCCCCACCCAATTGTCCCCTATGCCATGGGGCTTGCTCCGGCTATTTATACCATAGCTTTTCCCAATTGAAACAGATCCAGATTATCTTCGCGAGGCATCAAGCCGATCTGGTCTTCATTGTGCACCTAGGAACTCTGCCGAGAAACCCCTTATTGTCCAGAAGAGGACAATATCCCTTGAGTGCGAAGGTTCGTGCCCTTCAGGACGCCAAGTCAATAAGGCCCCCCTGTTGTTCAGAAAGAGAACAACATTAGAACAGCCATTGTTCTTTGAGCTCGTTCGGCAAGAAACGGTTCTTACCCCCCTTCATGTTGTTTAGAAAGAGAACAACGTTAGAACAGCCGTTGATCTTCATGCCCGTGCGTCAAGAAACGGTTCTCGTTCCCAAGACATCACGTCCGGATAATTTAAATCCCCCCTTTTTAACTTTCTTCAAGAGAAGGCTTGGTTTCAACAATAATCTCCATTGTTCATCTAGAACATCTCCGATTTGCTGTCACAAGGATCGCTCGTACTTCCGAGCCCCACTTCGCTCTCACTCCTCGAAGACAGTCCTTTTCCTTCGTTAAGGACAACCCCCCAAAGAACCCTTCTGCTGGAAATCGTCAGTTGGACCGAAGATTCCTTCGCATCGTCTTCCTCTGCACAACAACTTTGTAATTACGAAGGCTGAGCATTACATTTAATCATTTAACCTTTTGCCAACGCAACCCTGTGCTTTAAATGGTGTTGCGAATCATTCCCCCCCTTTTTTGTTTGTTTACGGTTTTTAAATCTCTCCAAATCTTAATCCTCAGATTAGTTAGATATTACCATGACCCTTTTCATTCCCGCGTTTCTCCCATTTTTTGATCCCCGTTTATGTAAACATTTTTTTAGTGTGTTGTTGATAGTTTAATTAATAAAACTCTATTTTATTAATGGTAGCCATATTATTTATCCTTGTACGCTGTTCCACTTCTTAAGCATATTGAAGATAAATAAGCCTCTCCAGGCCCCTCTTCCCCTTTTGAATAACCTCGGTCAATCAGATTACCACGCACTCGAAATATAGAAAATTTCCTTAACGAATAGTTATATATGATATATCGTCGGGAGCCTATTCTACGACATATATGAATACATATTAGCCTTCTAAAATATGTTTAATTGGAACTTCGTTTAATATAAAAGAGCCATTCTGCCACCAAACATCAAAAGCGCAATCATGACCAAACTGGAATTTATGATGAAAAGTGGACGAGAAATATGGACAGGTAGTAACCATTTTCTTATTTTAACATTTTTATTAATTATCTGATAACAAGTCAAGTATGAACGGAATCAGTGAGCTTCGTGCAAGGCGAACGAAAATGGTTATATGTAACTTCCTGAATGCCAGAGTGGGAATAGTCAGTAGAATCAAGCTTATTAGTCGCGTGCGACTCTACATCTTATTCTGTCGGCCTATTCCTGTTTTGCTTTTTTTTGTTATAACATTGTAATTATTTGGCCCATTATAACAAAATATGAAACCCTTAGGTTGTTTAACATTCTCTTCTGCATGATATAATTGCCAAAGACCTCCCAAGGTTAGCCCGTAATTTTCTTCCAATAACACCCTAACTATTTATCTGATTCTAACCAATTGTTAACGCTTATGTTGTTTTACATTCACTTTCGAATAATATACGAGTAATTGCCAAGATCCTCGCACAGTTAGCCCGGGAATTATTTTGTTTTGACAATAACACCAGAACTATTTGGCCAATTCTAACGAAATTTGAAAGCTATATGTTGTTTTACATTCTCTTTCAAATGATACAATTGCCAAAGTCCTCCCAAGTTAGCCCGTGAATTATTTTGTTTTGGCAAATATCAAAACTCTCCGGCCGATTCCAACGAAATTTGAAACTTATGTTTGTCTTACATTATCTTTCGAATGATAAAATTGATAAGGTCCTCCCAAGGTTACCCCGGGAATTATTTTATGTTGGAAGTAACATCATAACCTTTCGGCCGTTTCTAATGAAATTTGAAACCTTAAACTGTTTTACATTTTTTTTCGAATAATATAATTGCCAAAGTCCTCCCAAGGTTAACCTGGGAATTATTTAGCAATAAAATCATAACTTTTTCAGCCAATTCGAACAAAATTTGAAACCCGTATGGTGTTTTACATTCTCTTTCGGATGATATAATTCCGAAAGTCCTCCTAAGGTTTGTTCGAGAATTATTGAAATCTTTGAGCTTTGTAAGGTCCTAAATCAGAATAAGTGAGACCATGCGATTTTTGGTCAGCAGACATTGTTATTCTTTTAACGTCATTACGACTAAACATTGAAAGCACATATGATTAAGCCCACATCAATTATCTGGAAGGTGTATCCTGGCCTTGCAACTGAAGTGGAAGGAGAAACTTTTGTTGATCTTGGCAATAACTATAATTTGCAATTAATTTTCACGACTTTCATTAGTAGATTGATAATAGGCTTTTTTTCATGATTAGTCAAATTCTTACATCAGAGAACTTTAGTCTTTATTGGAATTTGCTCTAAATGCTTTTAAAATGAGCTTTAATGACTTCATAATTCTTAATCTACGCCTTTAATAAATGAGATCTTAGAATGATGTCTTTTTACGGCTATTTGACGGATTGCACTTTGTGGAAGATTGTGATACATGAATTTTTAAGAAATGCTCTTTCACATCCATTATTTTCGTATGCTATGATTTGCTTCTAGGCAAATTACGCAACCTTACTCTTCAAATAGTCTCATTTGGTCTTCTACAATGGGATTAACTTCATCATCAAGTACACGCAGTGGTGAAATGGAATTTCTAAAGCTCCCCCAACCACCATTGTGAAATGACCATGAATATTCAGTGCATTATAGAGAAAAGTGGTCTATATTTACAAGAATTTGAATAAATATGAACATCTCGTTGTTTATATTTTCTCTTATCACTTCCTCCTCTCTCTTTTCATATAAAAACAATACAAAAGAAAAGAATGACAAGTAGACTGTGTGGTGAAAACATTTTAAGCTAGAGTGAGGTAAAAAACTGGGCAATGCATATTTGGTTATTAATTTGTTGCACTTTGGCATAAACTCGTATATGTAGCTATATTTTTAATTTAATCTACGTGGGACTCTATATCTCACTCTGTCGGTTGGTCGGTTCCCCATTTTGCTATCATTGTTTTAGCAATAACATTGTAACTATTGTGCCGGTTCTAACGAAATTTGAAACCCATATTTTGTTTAACATTCTATTTCAAATAATATAATTACCAAGGTCCTACCAAGGTTAGCCCTGGAATCCTTTTCTATTAGCAATAACATCATAACTATTCGGCCGATTCAAATGGAATTTGCAACTCTTATGTTGTTTTATATTTACTTACGAATGATATAACTTCCAAGGTCCTCCCAAGGTCAACCGGGAAATTATTTGGCAATAACTTATTAAATTTTCGGGCAATTCTCACGAACTTTGAAACCCTTATGTTGTTTTAAATTGACCTTTGAATGGAATCCGTCATTCACGATAGCGTAATCGATCATTTGAAAGCACATAATGTCATAAATTAAAGCCAACACGGCTTTAGACAGAAACGTTCATGCTTAACTAATATTTTAGAATTTTAGGACACCATGATTAAAAGCTATGACAAAAGTAGATCTTTGGACATAGTTTACTTAGACTTCACTAAAGTATTCGACACCGTTTCTGCTAGGCGATTACTAACCAAAATATTTGCTCATGAAAGTAGGAGAAACCTCCTACAATAGATAGAATTGTGGTTAAATAATCGTAAGCAGAGAGTAGTTTTAAGCGGTAAATTTTTAGAGTAGAAAATGTAACTAGGGGCGTGCCCCAGGGGTATGTGTTGGGACCATTGTTGTTTCTTATTTATAATATTGATATGGACACTGACCGAGCGACTTGGTAAATTATCCAAATTTGCGGACGACACAAAAATTGGGAATAAAATTTTAAATGAGAACGAGAGCAAATTAATTCAGCGGGCTCTAGATAAAATCCTCGAATGGTCTAATAAAGGGAACATGAAATTCAATTTAGAAAAGTGTAGAGTTTTGCACGTAGGTCGAAATGACCTAAGTTTTCACTATGAAATGCGTGGTAAAAATCTTAACTCCGTGGATGAAGAAAAAATTTTAGGGGTGCGGGTTTAAAGGATCTTAGTTTAACAAACAGTTTTACGAAGCGTGTAAGTAGGTGAACTGAATGCATGGATTTATTGCGAGTTTTCATTACAATCATCAAGATATAATCATACCTCTATGCCACAAAATCTTTTCTTTTGTTGATTTATGATTACCACTAAATAGATAAACTAATGCTCCAAAATCACACCGCACCTTCTTTTCTTTTGGACTCTAAATTTTGTTGGCCAGTCTACCCTTCTAATACTATTCTATTGTTCTAAAGTACCATCTACCAAAAAAGAATGAACTTTAGAATGAACTTTACTTATAAATTTAGCCAAATCTGATCATCAGGAGATCACAGCAATCTTCAAACTTTAGTGTGTATAGTTATGCTTGATGGGATGAAGTTTCAGTTTATTATAAACTTTTTTTACCTAAATGTATAACTGGTGTATAGATAGATGATTGCTATGCTACAGTTACAAAATAAAAGGTGTTTTAAGCTAGTAGAAAAAACTGCCGCTTCGGAGGGTAAATGTTCAAGTACGATTGTTGCAAACAATGCATTAAAGATATAGTAGATGCAGAGCTGCAAAACACCGTAAAGTTTGCGTAGAAATTTAAAATTTGTTTTTAAGCGAAACAAAGTCATGCAATCAGGAAGCTATCAATTCCATATCGATTCACTTAGTTCCATATAAACCTTAAATTAAACTCCATTTGACTGAGAAATTAAATTTTAACAGAAGTTTATGCTCAATTCCTTAGTCGGATATAGTCTTCTAAGTTCTCCTCAGATAAATCGAAATAAACATACTATATATTATTCGGAAGGCTTCATATTAGAACACTTTGTCCTGCGGTTCTAGGCTAATTTATGATAGTTTGATGTTATATTGAAGAGATTTGTAACTTTCCTTTTTCTGTAGACTTTATATGTATCTTCAATATATTGTGGAAAAGTGGTTCTGTCGATATTCAGTGCACTGCAGTGAAAGTGTCATTTTTACGGGTTTTTATATATTTATAGGATGGAAAAATCTTTCTTATTTCTTTTAATAAATTAATTCTAAAAAGTTTACATTGTGAATTTTTGACTAATTGGTATTTTTATTTTGCAGGTGAATCAAATAGATTCAGACAGAAGATCTTGCTAAAATAAGCCCGATGTATTCTACTACATCTGCGGTGAATTCACCACGGTTCTTAGCAGGAATCCAGTTTTAAGTTTAATAAAGCCTGCTAATCATGATTAATTAGTTGATATGAAATTTGGTGACAAGGATACAGCTTGGCACCAAATATGGTATGCAAGATATGCACCGAGAATTCGCGTCGTTAGACCAGGGGCAAGAAGATGTGTCTGAAGTTCAGAATTCCCATTTTTTGGAGGGAGCCGACAAACCAGGACAGTGACTGCAACTTCTAGGCTATTGATTTGACTGGTATTAACAGTGAAAGCAGAATCACCCTCAAGTATCCTAATTTTCAATTAACATGTCATCCATAATCTCATTGTAAAATAACAGTACCTGTCTTTGGAGAATTTCCTGACATTAGTGAGGAATATTCTTCCAGTGTTGAAGAAAATGAATAAGGAGTGTTTTTTGATGATGTTCGACATCCGTCTTCCCAAAAGGAGCTAACTGATTTAGTTCCCGATGTCAGCTTGTCAAAGTCCCATGCCGAACAGTTGACATCCAGATTGAGGGAAATAACTGACAGTGCTCGCATCACCTTCTACCACAACAGACATCAAAACTACCTACGTATTTCTCTAAACAGGAGTTGGTGTACTGTACAGCAATTGCCAAGCTTCTGCACAGTATCTACAGGAAGATTGGAGATTGTTCATTGACAGCAGCACGCACGCACTGAGATGTATTATATTGCACAATGGGAACCAGTTTGCCTCTGTACCTCTCGCACACTCGACTACATTAAAGGAGAAGTATTTTGCAGTGTTTTTCGTGTGGAAGAAAATTCGTTATGAGCAGCATGAGTGATTGACTTGTGCTCACATGAACATGGTAGACGTTTTGTTCGGACAACAGTCCAGGCTTATCAAGTACCCGTGTTTTATGGCATATGTAATAGTAGGGAACAAGCATAGTATTACGCGAAGAAGGACTGGCAGGTACGGGAGGAATTGGTCTCCTGTATAGCAAGGGACGTCATTAACAACTCTCTGGTTGACAAAGACAGAATAGATACTCTTTTCACCGCTGCACATCAAGCTCGGCTTGATCAAATTGTTCACAAAGGCCTTGACAAGGATGGTTGCGTCTTCACTTAATTGAGCCATTCTTTTCCAGAATTGACCATGTAGCATTTGAAAGATGGCATCTTTGATGGTCCCCAACTCCTTCAGCCCATCAGAGATCCAAAGTTTGAAAACTCAATGAACCAAGGGAAGCCGAAGTTCAACAGAACTTATCATCAATATGCTGACTACATTCATAAACCTCAAATGCAACAAGAGCATCGTATCATAATGCATTACTTATTCTCAGATATGATTCGGTTTCCTGAGACTCTGAGATCAGGTATCAGGGATCCTGGGATGCAGTCATGGTGATTGATTACTGTTCGACTCTTAAAAGAGATATCTCTACCACTGATCATTTTGAAGTTCGAATAAATGGAAGTTCATGCCAGTAATTCCGAATAATGATGACTTAAAATCCAATTTATATTTACTTACTTTTATCAATGTCTACTATTCAATGTGCAATAATCAATTTTTTAACATTTAATTAATAAATTGTCATGGAAAACGATTTTTTATCTTTAAAACCTATTTATGATAAGAAAAATTAAAAGATCAACCGAAAATGTCACAAAAATGTAATAAATATGGTTATAAGGTTGAATTTTTAGTCACGTGCGACTCTAGTCGCGGGCGAGTCTACATCTCCCTACGTCAGGCAGTCGGTTGGTCAGTTGGTCGTTTGGTCATTGGGTGGGTCAGTTGGTTGGTCAGTCAGTCGGCCATTGGGTAAGTCGGTCATTTAGTCAGTCGGTCGGTCAGTCAAGGGTCGGTCAGTCAGTCGGTTTGTCGGTCGATGGGTCTCCGTTTTGCTTTTTTGTTTTTTTTTGTAATAACATCATAACTATTGGTTCGATTCCAACAAAATTTGAAACCCTTAGGTCATTTTACATTCTCTTTCGAATGACATAATTAGCAAAGTCCGCCTAAGGTTAGCCAGGGAATGATATTGTTTTGGCAATAACATTATAACTATTCGGTCGATTCTAACCAAATTTGAAACCCTTATGTTGTTTTAGACTCACTTTCGAATAATATAATTTTCAAAGTCCTCCCAAGGTTAGTCAATAGATGATTTGGTTTTGGCAAAAACATCATAACTATTTGGCCGATTCTAACGAAATTTTAAAACTTTATGTTGTTTCACATTCTCTTTAGAATGATAGAATTACCAAGGTTCCCTCTAAGCTAGTCCTAGAATTATTGAAAGTTTTGAAGATCTTAAGATCATAAATCAGAATAAGTGAGACCTTGTTAAATGTCGACCCAGCATAAGATACAAACCTGTACGAAAACAACAGGTCTCATTTTGGGTTTCAAAGGTGCAAAGTTGTCCTAAATAAGGTAAAAATACTTAAAGGACTCACATTCTTTTTTAGTAACTCAGAGAAATCTATAAATAGGCCAATTATGATATTAATAATATATAAGAATAGAGTAAAAAATATAATATTAGTAGAAGTTTGGCCCAGAACACCATCCTGAGTAACGTACGGTCTTAAGTAGATCCAATATTTTAAAATTATTGATAGCTATCCCCGTTTTACAACTAATGAAATGTTCGAGAATTGCTGTATTATCTTTTTTTCGAAGAACATTGCCTGTTCTTAGGCTAATAACGAGTTGCGAACAAACCCTGGCCTTTAAGGAGCCTGTTCTTAGGCTGATAACGAGTTGCGAACAAACCCTGGCCTTCAAGGAGCGCGCAGTTCTACATATGTACATACTTCCCTTGGTTGCAACCAGGATAAATTAAATTTTATACGACAATGCTTCTTCTTTCGGGCGGGAGCCTATCTTTGCAGTAAAAAAATACATTCACAGCTTAACTTTGTTTACATAGACAACAGTAAAATCACTGTGTAAATAAAACTTTTTATTAATATATTTGAGAATTAGAACGAGCAGGCTTATTTAATAGGCCAAGTTCTGGGAGCACGAAATATATGTTGTTCAAAAATTCAATATTCATTTGTATACAAATAAAGAACGATATCCGTTTTAGTTGAAATATTCAGTTAAAAATTCAAATTCTAAGGGCATTAAACAAAAATTCAATGATATTCACCAAGCACGATTTAATAAGGTAGGAATTTTTAAGAATAGTCACAAGTGAAACAGTTCATACTAAGTAGGCTTGCAATAAACCGAAATAAGGAAAGAATTGCCCGAACGAGAAATCAAAATATGCAAAAAAGGAATAGAATTTTTAAGTTCTTTTCTTCTTCAAACTGAATTAAAGGAAGGAGCTGGTTTACGTATATAATGCAGTTAATGTTTTAGGTTTTGATTTAGAAATTATACAGGTATTATGAACATATCTTGTATTAAAAAATAGGTTTAAAAGAGGCTGGACACCTATTAATAAAATCTTATTAAAAATTGAAATTAAGATATCGGCTAAAATTAGGGCGATGGGAGTACCAATACCAACCGCCTCTATCCCGTTGTCTGTCTTTAATGAAGAAGGGAACAGAGAGCTGAAGAATCCATGGAAGAAGGAGTTGAGAGAAGGAAAAGCCTTGCACCTTATTAATTCTATTATTTCTTTTATGGGGATGGAAGTAAATAGTGACTTATCATTAACACTCGTAATAAAGTTGGGAAAATCAATATTAAATATAAAAATATACATATATATATAAATATATATATACATATATATATATATATATATATATATATATATATATATATATATATATATATATATATATATATATATATATATACATATATACGAGTATATCAGGTAAGAGGCCAAATTGGCTACATCTACTGTTAAATTCTAGAGCAATGGCAGCGTTATCAACTTTAACTTGTACTTTCTCTATTCTCCTTACAAGTTTTTTTTAATGGGTTTGTGAGACGAAAAGAATCACAAAAGACATTTTATTCCTATTCCAGACGTCACATTCAGAGAATGAACAGAATGATGATGATAAAAAAAAATGAAAAATGAGTAATAGATTTAATAGGCGTGAAAAGATTTTTTTGAGTTGCCTTGATGAAGAGGGCATGTCTTGTGTTCTTCTTTTTATTTCTTTTCTTTTCTTTTTGCCTTCTGTGCCACTAGTAGAGTCGCCTGGAGCTAGGTTGATCGTTTTACCTATCTCGATATTTACTTTTCTTGTTGTTGTTCTTATATCTATATATATATATATATATATATATATATATATATATATATATATATATATATATATATATATTTCCGATTTTGAGCCTTTAATTATGTTTTTTGATAACTCTTTACCTACTTTATTGCCTTTTAGTTTATATATTCTTTTAACAACTCTTTGTACGTATTTCCTGGGCACTTCGCCTCTTATATTTTATGTTTACTTTTTTCTTATCTTTACTTTATTTGGAACATTTCCCTCTTTTTATTTCCTTAATTTTCCTTCCTTGGTTGTCGTAGTTTGTTGTCTTACTTGAGAGAATATGGTAATTGTTTTTCTTTTGATAATTTTTGGGCACTTCGCCTCTTTTGTTTTTCTAATTTCATTTTTATTTTTATATTTATTTTAGTTGGGTTGTTTCTTTGTTTGTCCTTATCGTGAGTAGTTTGTAATTATTAACTTTACTTTCTTTCTTAAGTATTGGACACTTCGCCTCTTTCCTTTTTCTTTGTTGTTATAGTTAGACTTTCGCCTCTTTAAATTTTGTTGTCTAATTCGGTCATTCATCAGTCGAGTTTTTGGTGTTGGCTATATTTCGTCCTTATGTGTATTTTCCATCGGCAGCTTACAGGGCCTAGTGACTTACGCTTAGGAAGAGAATCTTCCTGGTTACCGTATGTAGTCGGTTTTGATGGATGTCGATGTCGATGTCGATGTAGGTAGTATTTCTTCCTCTATTTTTGGCAGGTTTTTCTCTTTAGCCTTTCTCAATTCCAATTTCAGCGGTTTCGACCTGCTCTTGCGTGCAGTTCTGTTTGCCGAATATGGTCCGCCAACTCGACGCCTGTGTTACGACTGCAGAGTAGACTAAGGTTAGCGTACTACTGCAGTGCAGAGCCTTTTCTTGTTGCGCATACTGTGGCTTTCTTACCTATATAGCTTCCTCAGCTCACTTTTGGCGAGGAAGATTCTGTTGTTGATATGGGCCTTATAACCTCTTTTGGAGAGACGGAGACGCTGAACTCTTCCCTCGTCGGAGTACGGGTAATATTCGTTGTTTATAATGACGTCGTCCAGTTTTGGGCGGTGCAGTGGGTCGATCAGGAACTTTTGGCGGTTTGTTTGTATTTTCCACTTTCTCTCGTATCGATTAGTGTTATTGATTTTGGCAGCTGTCTCCCTTGCTTGAACTCCTGCGTACCTATAAGAACTAGAAAGGAATTGTGTGATATTGTCTGAAAACTACAGATACATCACGTCGTACCAGTAGGAGCACGTAGGTTCAGTGTGTGCATGAGGTACATCAGCGGACTCAGACATCTACCTTGTGGAATTTCCACCTTGAGTTCGAATTCGGGTCACCTAAAGTCCTCGATCATTATTCGGGCTTTCCTCTTCATGATGTAATCACAGAGGACACTTTACAGTATCGGGTTTAGTTGGAGGTTCAAGATCTTGTATTGCAGAGCTCTCAGCCAAACCTTATTAAAGGCCCTTTTGTACCTCCCGGATCATCAAGTCTACATATTATCCTTCAGTTCAGAATTGCGAGTTTTTCCGTCAAAAGAGTCAGTGTCGTTTCTTTTCCTTGTTTCTTATGGAACCCGTGCTGCTAAGGGTTGTGAGCTTCCAGTCCCGCTAGCTGTTCTTGGATCCAGGTTGCAAGGAGGTTTCGTAGACTTTTCCCTCTCATTCTAGCAGCACTATTGGTCTGTAGTTCACAAGTTGATCTAGAGGTTGGTGCCTTTTAGGAATAAAGATTATTTTGGCTATCTTTAGACCCTCAGGAAAGTACCCCGTGTTCAGAGAAGTGTTAAAGATGTTAGCAATTCCTTGGATGATCTGCTGGGGCGCATTTCCTAGATTGTCTTTGGTGATGCCCGTCCAGCCTGGTCCTTTCTGTTTGAAGGATTTTACAGTTACCATGACCTCTTCGAATGTTATTGGACTGCCTACCATCTCACTTCCTTCGTCGCATGGTGGTGTGGGTACGTCCGATGTATCATCTAAATTAAATATTATATTATTAGGCCCTTGGATAGCTGGTTCAACTCTTTATTGTCTTCCCGATGATCAAAAAGATTTCCCTCCAGAACTTTCAAAATCTTTCTTCCAAAGCAGGCGGCCTCTCGACGTACTACTTTTTCTACTTTACACGAGTCTTCTTGCTGTTTTGGCAGACCTTTCAATTTTTTGATTTTTTGCCAGAATTTCACTGGTTTTAACTCGGCGTTGACTCTGGCTATTGAGCTGTTTCAGATTTCAGCCTGGTAGAGGTTTATAGCCTCTATGAGCTCTGTACTCAGGCTTCCGACCAGTAAGTTTCTTTTCCAGTTCGCTCCCGCCTTTCTATCTTCTCCATACACTTCACTGTTCACACGAGCGTTCTAAATCTTTTCTTTTATCCATCTGGGTTCAGGATGTGTTTTGTACCCTGTTTTGGGTACATACTTGCGGTCTGCTTAGAAGATGGCTGCAGTTATTCTTTCCAAATCCTCATCAATCTCCTCCAGTGTTGCTTCGTATTTAGGTCGACTGGGACGTGTCGACGAAGTAGTAGTCTTTAACGCTCATAATTGGCTGCGGGGTAGCTCTTTCGGTGAATGACTAGGATCTGAATGTGTGCGAGTGAGATTGTAGTGAGAATCGCTGTGGTCACTGGGTACTTACTTTTGGGCCCGGTTCACAATGGTAATTGAAAGGCTAGTCACTGCTTTTCATGATTCCCTCAGCCCTTGTTTTGGACCTTTGAGATATATATGTCGGAAACTTCGGGCCTATCCTTTGAATGTTCCTTTTCTACCTAATCATTTCCAAGTTTCGATTTCTTGCGTTCGTGTTAACATAACCATCCGCTCGGCAACTGGCATTGAGGTGACCCATTAAGAATGCCGTTTGGCGGGGTCCGAACAAGGTGTAAAATTTTTTTAGGCGCAGGTAGGGTCGTCGAAGTGGTTGATGAGCTCGGACACTACAAAGAATTCGTCCACCTCCGGTAGGTACCCGAACGAAAATTCCCTCTGATAGCTATTGCTGTAATGTCATACTTTCCTGGGAATGATTTTTTGTGATCACATTATAGCCCGGTGTCTTTAGTGTGCCTGGTGTAGTGTTGATACAGTGCTCCGTTATCATGATAATATCGGGATCTAACACAAACAATATGTTGCCATACTTCGTTGCTTTCCCCTTCTATCCATCAACGTCCTTTGTCAAGATTCTCAATTTGTTGCTCGCGTTCTCCATGCTGTTTCCTTTTTGTTAATGGATCTTTTCTTGTCGTTCCTCTTCTTTTCAAATTTGCCGTTGGAAATCTGCTAGCAGGTTTGCATATATACGGTTACGTTTCAGTTGTGCAAAGCTTCCTCGACCGTCTCCACCTCTTCTTGGGCTTCGTATTCCCACTTCTAGGTCTAATATTTTATTAATTGAAAGATTTTACCAAAATCCATATCTTTGGGGAAGGGGACCTGCTCAAATGCTTAAAAGGTGAGCTAAATCTTAACAGCTTCGAGAGCTTTTCTGGTGGTCCTTTTCCCTTTTTTTGCGCTGTCGGTTGTTCTGGGCGGTCTCTGTGTTTGAGGAGTCAGTCAAGTCCGATGCCTTTGTACTTGTGGTTTCTGTCCCTTCTTGGTTTCTTTCTTCGTCTTGGTCTCTTTCTCCTTCTTGGCGGCTACCTTTCTTTCTTTTCTAGCTTCCAGCCTTGAGTCTTGTTTCTTGGGCAGGTTTAATCTTGTGTTTTAGTTTTTTGTCTCGTTTGGTTGTCAGCTGGACACCATCACCAGTTGCAGGACATCCTTTGAGGGTGGGAGTTATCCGGGAGTAACATTTCGCTCTTCCTGTTCTTTGCCTGCACCTGATTTAGTTCCTTTGAAAAAGTTCCAGATTGTGTCAGATTCCTTATAATGGGCCTAAGGAATACACGTCAAGATATTTATGTAATTTTCCTTTTTAATTTTTAGATAGGTCGTTTTGTTGTCATTTTAGGAACACACCGCTTTCGCTACTTCAGCATAAGTGCTGTTATGTCTTCGTGTTTCCTTTTGTTTTCGCTCCTGTTTTTTCCTTGAGATGATCACTATTTTTTATGTGGCATGCCATTACCATTGATCTATGGCCCAGCCCGCACTCCACGCACTTGTGGTTTCTGTCCCTTCTTGGTTTCTTTCTTCGTCTTGGTCTCTTTCTCCTTCTTAGCGGCTACCTTTCTTTCTTTTCTAGCTTCCAGCCTTGAGTCTTGTTTCTTGGGCAGGTTTAATCTTGTGTTTTAGTTTTTTGTCTCGTTTGGTTGTCAGCTGGACACCATCACCAGTTGCAGGACATTCTTTGAGGGTGGGAGTTATCCGGGAGTAACATTTCGCTCTTCCTGTTCTTTGCCTGCACCTGATTTAGTTCCTTTGAAAAAGTTCCAGGTTGTGTCAGATTCCTTATAATGGGCCTAAGGAATACACGTCAAGATATTTATGTAATTTTTCTTTTTAATTTTTAGATAGGTCGTTTTGTTGTCATTTTAGGAACACACCGCTTTCGCTACTTCAACATAAGTGCTGTTATGTCTTCGTGTTTCCTTTTGTTTTCGCTCCTGTTTTTTCCTTGAGATGATCACTATTTTTTATGTGGCATGCCATTACCATTGATCTATGGCCCAGCCCGCACTCCACGCACTTTTCATAGTTGCTTCTGCAATCTTTCCAGTGGTGCCCAGTTTTGCTACAGTTGGAACACGTTTTTATGGGCTCTTTACACTCATTGGTTACGTGTTGTTCCATTCTGTAGCATATAAAGCAAAATTGTATCGGTGTGAATTCTTCTCTTTCTATTTGATCGCTCTTGATAACTTCGACTACATTTGCTAAGGTTTATCGTAGTTAAATCGCCTCTCTTATTTCTTCCTCTGTGTGTAGTCCGATCCATGGGTAGAGTCGCCGGCATACCACACTCCTGTATGCCAGGATTAGTGTGGGTATGGCGGGCTGTAGTCCGCTATAATTCGCCTATGTGCAGCTTAGTAAATACTTTTCCTTTTAAAAACTCCCTGTAGGAAAATTGGAGAATTTTTCACGTATTCCAACCTGGCTTGCCCAAGTGCAAACCTCCATTATCGGGTAGCACGTTTCTTCTGAGTTAGCGTAGTTTTCACAATTCTAACTGAGCATTCAGGGTATGAGCAAGATTCAAGATTTATTAGGAAATTAATATACACAAAGTTTTTTCAAATAAGTATAGATATAAATAAGTCAACATATTTAAGTGAGAGTGATGAATGGAAAAATTGAGCGGAGAAGAGAAAGTTACATTTAGGTTTTTTTTACATTTTACAAAATTAATTTTATGTACATATTTGAGTTTTATAATTTACTTAATATACGCTAGTTTTAAGGTTCACCTTATATTTAGATTTACAGATTTATTTTTTTAAGTTGGAGTTTTCGATTTTTCCACATTTCATTAATTTTCATCCTTCGACTTTTAGTAGTTTATAGTCGTCCATTTTATATATTTCATTAATCTACATTATTTGATTTTTACAATTCATTAATCTAGATTAACTTTTGACTCATATTATTTTATTTATAATTTATCTATTCTACTTTTTACATTACACTAAGTTCTTGTGTTATGTTATCCTAAAATGTATTTTAATGCCAGATACTACTCTACTAGACCTTGTTCAAGCGATAAGGGTAAAATGGTATTTTCTAAGGTTACATTATTGAGTAAATAAATATGAATAATACTTTAAGCTTCTGATTTTTACCTCTTTGTAGGCTTTTGCCACAAGATAAAATAAAATTTGGAAACAGTAAAATAGAATAGGACCATTCAAAGGTCTAAAAGATTTAATGGAAAAATATCCATTCTGCAACATAAAACACTTACAAAATTAATTAGTGAATACAGCATAAATATTATAACCAAAGAAAGCATCAATAATTCTGCTTCGTACAAGATAATTTTAAGGTTACATAGAGTCTCTCACTTTTGGAGATAATGTACTAGGTTTACTAGAAAATTTTAACCATGGTGGAGTTGATATGATTCCAGACACTTCTTAAATTTGGTCCTCAATTACCTTTTTAATTAGTTCCATTTAATCACGTAATTACAAACTAAATCTCATTATAGACATCACAAAAGTTGACTGGTAAGTTTTCCCATTAAGCAAGATTTAAGGGGTCAATTATATAGCTCTAACTTTAGTTTTTTAGTCATTCTAAAATTGATCTCCTAGGATTATATTCCTTCTCTTTTTAATCCTTTCTTTATGCCATTTAAAAGTTGAAAAGGATAATAGTGACATAAAGCCGATTGCTCATACATATTTATAGTAAGGTCGTTAATTGATAGCCAATTAAGAACGTAAAGAAGAAAGAAATAGTGAAAAGTGTGATTATTATCATTAATATTACAAATTAAAACCAAACGGGAAAGGTAAGAAGAGTATTAACAACAAAGTTCAAGCAGGAAATGTAACTTGGTTAGAAAATAAAAATTCTCGCAAATAATTTAGAAAAGCATAAAACAAAATAAATTACCGTAGATAAAAAAAGTGATGGAGTGTAACAAGATATCATCTATTTATTAGAAAAAGAGTTTGAATCTATGAGCATCAACAAATTCAACACCAAACTATGAAGCACGTATACCAATGACTTGTTGTGGCAGCAAAAAAAACACATAGAGTTACAGTTTTCCTAATGTTACGTTCAGGTTGAAACAAATATAAACATTACTCAGAGAATTTATTTCCCGATGATACCATAAATTTATTTTTCAATGTGGAATAAAAAACCTAATGACCCAGAGTTTCTACAGTGAATTTCAGATTTGAATCGGTCACAGAAGACCCAGAATGCTGCACAATACTCTAAGCAAAAGAATCAAATAATAAAAGTAATTTGGCAGACAGAAGTACTTCAAAACCAAACAATTCAAAACACTTTTGCAGAATACTAATCCTTGTGGTATTCTCCAAGCAACATTTCAAATAAGTTTCTCAAAAGTAAGTTTACTATCAAAAGTTACCGCAAGAATTTTGAACGAGTTAATAATAACTAACAGTATTATCAATATGTAAATCTATATGGTGTGAAGGTGTCCTGGGAATAATATTGGTTAGGATTTAAGTTTGACTGAAATAACTTCATATTAGATAAGTTACACCATTCATTATTATGTGTAAGATGTCTATTAAAAGGATAAGAAAAATATAACCACAAATTTGGAACTTTTCTACTGGCAAAAAATGTGTCATCCTCAGCATAGCAAACAAACCTCTTCTCTAAGCCTAACCTTGCGCCACTACTTAAATAATAAAAGTGAATGGTTCAAGGAAACTACCCTAAAGGCGCCAGAGATTATATTTCCAAAATCGCCAGGTTATTCATCAGCCACGAGTCTTTGAGTTCTACGACATGCCATTCTTTAGTGTTGTTATTCCTACCAAAGGAAAAGTATCTTACTTAATGCAGGTGTAAGACAGGTACATACTTAATAAGAACATAAGAAAAGAAGGAGACTGCAAAAGACCATTCATGGCCTACACTTGGCAGCTCCTGTGAGCATCAAGGGATGGGTATGTTTAAATGTGCCTTTTACCCTGATTGGCCATTCATTCTCAGGTAGCCTTTCTTTGGGGCACTAGATGTGTTTATATAAAATCAGGGTGAATTGATGAAATCCCATATTGATAAAATAACTGTCGAACAGGTAAAAGTGAAGCCTCAGGGAAAAAATAATCCTCAGCTATAAACAAACATGCTCTGTTTCATATAGAAATAAAATATGAAGCAAAGATTAGTTTTATAAATATCGCAAATCCATTTAATGCTATAAAAGTGCGTTAAATTTGAAATCCATACCTGGGAAAATAACATTTAACATGAAGGATCGACACAATAAAGGAACTTAACTGAAAATATATGTATTTAACATTCGAAGAGTGTGTGTCTATCAGTCCGTTCCAGGCGCAAAAAAAGGTCGCAAGGTTTATAAAAATACCTTATTAACTTTATGGTACTGGTGCATGTATTTTATCGATAGGCCTAAGGGTGAAATATATATGACCGAAAACCCTTACTTTCTTTTTAAATTTTTATTGCTATAGTCCCGAGAACAAGATCGATGGGAGATATAGAAATCTTCTAAATATTTTCGTAGTATAGTAAAATGTACAGGTTAGGGTGGGATATAATAATAAAAATAATGTTAAAAAAATTAAAAATAATGTGAGTTAAAATAATTGACACATTAAACAGCTAAAGGACCTAAAACAAGGCATGTACTCAGGTGCTCATATTCTACCTCCAGTCAGCTGGTATAAAAGGTAAGATTTAACCTGGAAATTGAAATGGAAATTGCAAAGAAAATTGTCAACGGTTGTGCTCCATTTCAAGAGCAACAAGCAACTGGACACAAGAAAAGGAAAAAAAATATACAAAGACCAATTTGGATTTGGAAAAAAGGTTCTTATGGATACGAGACTGTTTAGATGCTGCAAAGACTTCTTGTGCATGCTTGAGATTGGGCAATGTGTTCTTTCAAAGTGATTGAAGGGATATACCTGCCTTTTATCCCTCTACACAGGATAAAAGGGCCGTAAACGTAAGCAGACCTACGTTGAAGCACGGACCAAAACTTTAAAAGAACTTCGAACGATGAGATCTGCTTTAAACAAAGGCAAAACAAACACCCACCGATGGCGCGGAGGCGGAATATAAACAAATTCAAATGGATCCAACTGAAAGTAAATATCTGCGTAGAAAACGATGTTGTTCAGGGTGAAATAACGGCCAGTTGGAGGAACAACCAACATAAACAAGCAAATATAAATGCAACGAAGTGGAAAATCGTTTGGAATGAATAAGTTCAGAATTTTTCATCCAATTTGAACCACGCACATGATTAAAACTTTCGCAGAAAGAATAAAGTGATTGGAGGTAAAAAAAAAAGGATGTAGGTTTGTATACACATCGGATAGCGTAAATACATATAAAGGCAACTAAATACAACACCAAACATACAACAAGGGACTATGAAGTCTGGGAAATTATAAAAACTTCACCCTCCAAATGGTTAATATCATTATCCAATATCACGAGGTTGTTATATACTCGTAATGTGTGCCCGCATAGCTACGGCATCAAAGGCCACACCAAATCCATGCATTGCCTTCTGCTGACAAAGAATATTCTTTGCAGATATACCACAATCATAAACCACAAAAGTGATGCAACCCTCCAGCGGAGAGTTGTTGCAATGACCATATCAAAACAAACCAGCGAGAAACATGCACATTATGCTCAAAATTGCCCTGCCCCCACCTTACCCAGAATGCGCGGAAATATTGTTCTTCTTAAATTGAAAGAGAATCTCTCTTACATGAACTCATACCTCCTTCTCATAATTGTTAAAGTAATCTTTTATATTGGATAACACATTCTTTTTCATTTTTTTAAATTGTGTTAATTTTTATGCTCATAATATTTTATTGCTTAAGATTTTTTATTTTTTTTAGGAGTAAAGAACGTAACCACTAGGTTTTGCATAATTCATTCTGAATACGCCCTGCTACAGCAGGTTGAAAGGTGCTTAGGAAATATAGGGATGGATAATATTGAAATAGTGCTTCATCCTCTCGAAACTCATGTAAGGGAGCTTTTGCCAAGCTTCAAATACTGTTATCGAAGTTAAAACAACTTTGACCTAACTGCTGACTATAACAAATCATATGTGCTTTTATATATAAACAAGCCATACAAGAAGGATATATAAAGTTGCGATGTCTTTCGAAATGTCCATCATCTGATTCCACAACCTTATCCAAGGACGACCCGAACTGGTTGCACGCACTAGTTATGGAGTCGATGACATTGGATGGTATTATGTCCACAAGGGTAGTTATCAGAGATCCTTTGAGTGTTATGAGCAGTCTCGTTGATCTTTGCTGTCTAGCCCGTACTTGAGCTTCTCCGCAATTTAATAAATGGTCATCCGGCTGACATTGATTCTTTTCACTTCCATCTCGTCACAACTGTACACTCTGTAAAAAACGCTTTAATGACACTTGATAAAAAATAGAACTTTAAGTTTGTTTGACGGCAACTTTTATATCACACACGTAAACCTCTCGAAAGATAAATAAACCCGAGTGTAACAGAGCTTTTGCAAACCCGGGTAGTTAAGTGATCCAGTATAGGAAAATTCATTATATGAATATGAATTTTACCATTTTGTAGAATTGTACAGGTATGATTTTATTCCATTAATCTTCTACTTTCTGTAAGAGATCTTTTTCGTCCTTCAGGCCCCCAGCCATGACCTCTCCGTGAGTCTCTTCCATCGGTCGGTAAATTGCCAGCATCCAAAACGGATTCTCCGTCTTTGCTGTGTAAAACGGAGCATTTTCTTGCATGAAAATAGCCTTAAATAGTCAGATGTTCATTGAAATGAGATCACATGTTCAACAAGAAGATTCTTATAGACCGCAACGTTTAATTTGTGGCGAAAACGGACAAATTTGGTTTCTTCGCTGAAAATACTTTTCCACTTTTCAGCATTCGACAAGACCGTATCAGCAGCGAAGCTCAATCGTACCTTTTTATTTTTTACTTATGAGTGGGATTTAGCAGAAAGAGTGCTAAGACCACCGATATGAAGGATTTTTGGATAATTGATGATATTATCATCGTTGGGGCTTTCGTCAGAATGCTAGCATGGAAATGCGGGTAATTTTGATAACCACTTCTTCAAAATGGGGTAACCATTACAGTGCTTCTGCAAAAGTTCTGTTACACTCCTATTTCTTATATCTTTCGAGAGTTTAATGTGTGTGATAGAAAAGTTTCCTAAGCAAACACACTTATAGTTATACTTTTTCAACATGTGTCATTAAAAGGTCGATTCCTTCGTGTTTAGTTGTGTCGAGAGGGAGGTAAAAAAGAATCGAGATCTCTACTGTCCTGCGCGCGGGACACAAGAAGTCAGACATCGCCAAATAGGTCCAAGCCACCCAAATGACGGTTCACAGAGTTGCATAGATGCTTAAAAACGGGAAAGACCTCAAAGATCAACCTCTTTCAGGCATACCTCATGTTGTCAAAATAAATAAATAATTACCTCCAGTTTATACCCACATATTTTTAAATTGTTAGAAATTAATGGTTACCCGATTTTGAGGCTTCGTTAGTGTTAACTGAATGGCCAAAGTACTGTTAACTTCCCCTTTAAAAACGAAATATGAATTTAAATGAATCTTTTCCATCACCAGACTAATAATTTTATCATTAGATGAGAGTAGGAACCTTGTCTCTCGATTTAGATGGGAAATTGTTTCATTTTCTTCAACATACGGATAAATATATAATGTTACCGGTTTAATTTTTGAATGGCGTGGAAGAATTAAATAATCAGAATTTTTTAGAAACAGGTAGCTATAAAGAGAAAAGGTGTATAATAATAATGAAAATGTTAATAATTCTGCTGAATATGCCAATCGATTTAGTATCATTAGATAAAATATGCCGTATACAAAGCTTAAAATTTTAATGTAAGAGTTACTAAGCCCATCATTATCAGTTATTAACGAGATATAATTAATAATTTACTGGGGAACACGTATTTTATTGAATGATATCTGACACTTGATTGCAATTAATATTTGTGCTCTTAAAACGAATTGCACTTCGGTTTGGCTCTATTAGGTCTTGATTCTGTAAACAGCACATAGGCCATTTTCCCTTTTTTTCAAATTTAAGACTAAAAATGAAGTCATGCGTTATCATTTATTTACAATTTCCATGAATATATGCTACTCCAACAATTATAAAATTACATTATGACGATAGAAATGACTTAAAATAAAACAAAGCAAAGAGATAGGAAGCTTTCACTCTGGTAAAACTTTCTTTTATGGGAATTTCTAGAGTATTTCGTTGTTGACGACAGGTCTCTTTTCAAGCACCAGCAATAATCAGCCATCATGTAGCAATCCCAGCGTCATTGATAACGTCCCTCTATAATTTTAATATCTTGGTAGAATTTCTCCCCATGTTCGTCACTTACAACACCTAAATTACTTGGAAATTGATCAAGATGACTATTCAAAAATGCATTTTTATGCTCATATCGCAACCTAGCTCTTTGTAGTCCCTTAAAATTTTCTTTAGCCTTCTTTGTAGTTATCTGCCCTATAATTTCCTAAACAGCTTTTTATCAAGTCCGCGAATAAGAAGCAAGCATTTCTTTCGCGTTCATTCATGACTTTAGGACAGGGGTTTTTAACCTTTATTCAGTCATGCACCCCTTTAAGAAGGTGATGAAAGCTATGGGCCCCCTCCAAGGAAATTTTCACATATCTTGGTAGAATTTCTCCCCATGTTCGTCACTTACAACACCTAAATTACTTGGAAATTGATCAAGATGACTATTCAAAAATGCATTTTTATGCTCATATCGCAACCTAGCTCTTTGTAGTCCCTTAAAAATTTTCTTTAGCCTTCTTTGTAGTTATCTGCCCTATAATTTCCTAAACAGCTTTTTATCAAGTCCGCGAATAAGAAGCAAGCATTTCTTTCGCGTTCATTTATGACTTTAGGACAGGGGTTTTTAACCTTTATTCAGTCATGCACCCCTTTAAGAAGGTGATGAAAGCTATGGGCCCCCTCCAAGGAAATTTTCACATAGAGGGTCATAAAAACAACTTTGCATGCAATTAATATATGTACTTTATTTTATTGACATAATGTAATATGGTTGCCTCATACATGCAGGCCTATAGCTTACAAAAATATATATAAAGTAAACAATCTTAACAAATAACTCACTCCTTTTCAATTTAGGAGGAAATTCTACTGATTCAAATAAAAGTAATACAGTCATCTTGTGCAAATTAAACCAAAATATTTTTATCCTGCTCAAATATACACAGAAATACTACTTTCTCTCTTGTTAGCTAGTATATTTTAGTGAAACGGTTGTTTTTGTTTGTCTTGAATAAGAAGCTGAAACTGTGGAGTGGTCTTTGATGAGGTGACACGCATGTCATATCTGACGTCCAAATTGTTTCGACTTTTCGTTTTGATAGAAACAAGTGCTAAAAACCCTGATTCACAAAGGTACGTAGTAGCAAAGCGAATCAGAGCACTCATAGCTAGCTCTACCAGACGAGGGTAGGCTTGCGTCAACGCACACCAGAATTCTCCAAGACTCTTAAAGTTGAATTCACTTCGTAAGATTTCCTTTGTACTCAGGTCAATGAGGTCATCTTTGGCAAGGTCTTCATCACTGATACAGTCTATGTTGGCTAGATAAGGATTACGAACCCATGTTTCAACTTGAAACCCATCCATTTATTTTTTTTAATCTGACCCTCACGAACCCATTGAAACCCATCCATTTACCCAAGGGTAAGAATCCCTGCTCTGGGAGAACTGTTGTCATTAATTAATAATGTTCTTATTTGTGGACCGTCGAAAATCCCAACTTTGATTTTTTCATAACTTAAACTTGGGAATTTTGAAATTATGTGTTGGAAACGCCGTTTGTATCTAAAGCTCTTATTTATTGTTCCATGAGACCTACTTTGATATGTAGAGAAGGAAATATGATTTTATCTCTGCTCACTAAAGGTGGATTAATTAAATTTTTTCTCCGACAATAAGGGATGTTCGTGCTGGCCATATTTGATTGAAATAATGTTCTTCCTTAGCTCTGCTGTCCCATATGAAAGGAATCAGGAATATTTAGTATACTCTGCTTGTTGCCCTAACAGAAGATTGTCCATTTTTAAGTCAACACATATGATCCATTAGTGCTCCCTATACTTGATAAGTTTTAAAACAGTTTTTATATAGTCATACTTTTCTTTTAGTGTTGTTGAGTGCCAAATTGTTATCGAGCTGTATAGATTGCAGCGCGACACACTTAACACTTCTTTTGGAACTGCCTAAAAACAAACGCCAATCACTTGTATTGTAAGACTAAATCTTCTTTTCCTTTATAAAACCTGGTATATTGCAACAATATACTAAACTATGCTCTGTATTAAAATATTTAAGAAGTTCTTTTTCTCTGTTTCTGTAAAATGAAATCTATGTGTTTGAACTAAGCATGTTGCTTTCTGATTAAGTCTTGAAGCTAGAAGTTCCGCAGCCTTTTTTGGTAAATTTAGATCCCTTACAAGATTATTCAACTCGCCTGGTTGAACCTTTGCTTATCACTTTCACTTAAAACTATGCTGGGGTTGAATTCGATGTCTGACTCCTCAGAGTGTATAACAATATTTTCAGAAGCATCTTCAACTAATTCCTGATATGGCATAATTTTGAATTTTGGAATTGGAATTTCATTTGAATGTAGCACAGGTCGTATTGCGCTGTCGAAATTTGTGTACTCAATACCTTGTTTATTTTTCTTAGTGAAGCCCTAAGTCTTGACAAAGCAAAAATAGCAATCCGTCTCGTGGTTAGTATGGTCTCGCCACACCTTAAATGGAAAAGGAATTGTGAAGCGTTAACAAAAGCAAGCTTTATCAAAAGTTGTTTACTTACCTAAGTTAAAAATACACTTAGGTAATTTACAGTACATAAATGACTAAGTTACTTAGTTTTATGATATCATAAACTTGCCATCAGAACTCTGCAAGGTATTTTTGACTCCGAAACCTTCGTTCAATATTGCAGTCTTTCAATGCATACAGTGCTTTATGTGGAACCCATGATTTATCTTGATCTCCCAGTTTTATGCCAAAATAAGCTAAGTGAGCTCGTTATATTTACTCATTGATGTGGAAGTGTAAAATTTCCACATATGTATGTAGCAAAATGAATTAGGAGAGTTTTAGCATATGAACTTTCTAGTGCTTGAGGACATATTACTTGATTGTTTTCTTAAATTTTCAAAATCTGAAATATAAAAAGAAACATTATTTTAAATAAATACTAATAGATAATTATAATTATAATGTGCCACTGCAAAAAGACTTAGCAATTATTGAGAAAATATCCTTTTTATGAATATGATGAAAGAAGAAGTATGTTAAACAAAATCAGGACCTGAAACTTCAAAACGGAGTAAAAATTCGTGCTCAGCGGACCCAAATTACGTATAATGAACTCTCAAATCTAAGTTAATAAACAAGAAGTTGAAATTTGTTCCTGAATGATTTTCCCTATTTTATTAACAGATATTGCATTTTTTCCCTTTTACATTGCATTAGCTTTTCCATTACATTTTCTTTTCTAATATATAAACATCATCAATGCAGAAGGAATACCAGACAGCCCCAATTTTTCAACACAAATTTGATTAACAAAACTTTTATATTTATATTGATATTTATAGTTATTGGCACTTTACCGCACTGGTTCTAAACATTTTGATAATTTTAGATCGCTAGTGGATTGCCCACAATGATCCCATACCCCTTCGACATGAATGCCAAAATAATCATCAACAAAAATCCAATAATTATTTGTCAGTTGAACTTCAAATATGCCATTAACTTGAATTTACTTATATGTTAATAGTAAGAAGTAAAAGATGGAAGTAGTTAATGTTTTCTTAATTATTTAGATAAAACAAAATTTAGAATGAAAATTAACAAATATACATAGTACATATAGTACAAGCATTTTAATACAGCAAAACATAAAAATTAAAATTTGGAATTTCTTTCAATATTTAGACTACATAACACACTGTTATGAACGTGTAAAAGTCTTTGTTAATCACATACTCCCACTGATATAGTGAGATATTTGCTGCTGTTTTTGCGCAATCAAATTATGGAATCGAGGTACAGTTTCTGATAAATCTACTAGCAAATCAACCGATACCTCAAGTCGTTTTCTACAATTTTATTTCAAATTTAATAATGCAGAGAGCTCTGTTCCACAAAGATATGTAGTTATTATGGAACCTACACATTGAATGATTTCATTGGCGCATTTAGGTATCCTTCGTTTTGCTCACACTAAACCTCTTGATATCCATTCAAACCATTTCAGAATCACATTTCTCTTTGGGTTTTATTGGAAGTCAATGAGATGTCTTTCATTCAATCGTTATTACTCAATCTTGATATATCAAACAAGAAATGGTTTTAAATTCAAACTGCTTCTATGCTAAGATCATCAACATATGAGAAGTAACCCTACAAAATTTGTACTTAGGACTTCCAAATGGTTCTTGATCTCTTGATGAATTTCTACCGGCAATATTTTACTATCTCATATTATGGTATTGTCAAGGATTGAAAAGTTTGCCAGATTTCCTCATTTATCACAGTAATTCCAGATTTGTAATTTCCTTGTAAATTCGACAACTTTTCCTCTGGCTCGAATATTTTTCACATCCCTGCTTTGTATTAATATGTTCAAATCGTTAAGAAGACCAAAATTCCGGCCAAGTATCCCATGCTAAGGACAAAATTTTAATCTTTAGAATAATTTGCTAGGGGATGAGAGACTGTTTATACTTGAAAAGTTCAAGGATTTCTTCCCGAATTTCCACAACTTCGACTCAGCAAAAAGTAATGCACTATATTCCGCTCCAAGCTCATCACAGAGTTTTTGAAATAGCCGATTGTTCACTGCACTTCCACACATAAAGTTTACTCTGCACACATATTCACATCACTTCATTATGTTTCGTTCGAAAGGTTTCGACGTCAGAGCTTGACAATGTAAAACACAGTGTGTGTTTAGCACATAAGGAATTTTAATTTACCATGGCAACAAATCCAGATAATTGCCAATCATGTTAGGGGCTCAATCTTTTCAAATGGACTCAATCATATCCCATACTGAGTTATGAGGATCAAAGAACTCTTGGTTGTTGTTTTGGACTGCTTTGCTTGCCTGAGCCAGTGAACTTCTTCTTTACGTTCGTATAGATACAGCAAAACCTTTTGTTTGTTTTCGCACGAGAATTGTGTAAAGTGATTCGCGCGTTAAAGTGATTCCTCGCTTACGAGTTCTTTCTCAGCTTACGTGGAAAGTGACATTACGCATTTGTGCAGTAAAAAGTGAAATTTCACTCGCTTCGTGCGCCGGTAGCGAGGGTGAACTGGCTTCCATCCTCCCTCTCCGTTTTCCTCATCGGTCTCCCTTTGAGGTGGACCAAGGACCTGCAGGCTCTCGAAAAGCGCCTGAGGGTAAGGTAAAGTGCCATTTTTGCTTAATTTATAATTATTTTTGCTTTGGACAGGGACTACCCTCTTTAACTAGTTCTGTTCTCACTGGTGAAGAATCTCACACACACACATACGAACACAGCCAAGCACACCGAGTCTTTCACAAAAATTTGTTTTTTTAGTCCTTAAATGAGGAAATGGAAAAATAAATGAGGGAGAGCCAGCGGATACCGCTGAGGACACTCTCCGATGGCCCCAAGCCAGATCAGGGGGAGGTCTTTGCTATTACTCATGGGGAACTAAGGGTGCGACTGCAAAGTCCTGACCTCCCAAAAAAAGCAGAATACCTGAAAAAAATCAATTTGAAACCTCACACGCCACCACAGATAAAAACCCACCACAGCATCATTCTTCGCCGCCTTGATCCTTGGGTCGGAGGCCACAGCATCGAAGAAATTTATGCTGAGTTCGAAGAAAATCACTCATAGGCTAAGGTAGCGGAAGTCCTCAAATTTAAGGACTATACGCACGTCTTCAAAATCGTGTTTACGGATTCAGCAATGGCGGTAAAGGCCACGAAGGGCGGTATGCTCCTCTTTAACGTTCAAATCTGCCCCAAGCAGATCGAACGTGAGGAGTTTATCGACCTCCGAATGTGCTTCAAATGCTATAAGTATGAGGAGCACACTACAGCCAACTGCCCCAGAGGAAATGCTATCTTGTGTTCTATCTGCGCCTCGGACACCCATTCTTGAAGCAGCTGTAAGAGCACCTCCATGAAGTGTCTCAACTGCGCTGGAGAACATAAGACGCTCTCCATGGCTTGCCCCATCAAGAAACAGATTTTGAAGAAGAAAGCTAACCAAAAGAAACTGCAAGAGAAAACAAAGGCTAACACAACTTATGCCAAAGTTGCAAAAGCTGCGGTAGTGGAGTCTAAAGGAAACCCGACATTTCTCCACATCGAGAATGAAAACTCGAGAAAAATTATTTGTTGCATATATTATGCTAATATTGCGAATCTCTTCTCCCCCGGAGTACTTTGCAGATGAGCTTAATAAGATGCTAATTCATAATGGAATGGAAAAAATGTGGTTTCCCCCAAACCCGCGGTCAGAGGAGATCCTGAAAATTAGTCTCAAACCCCAGTGCAAGACTAGTTGTCAGAAGCTCCCAACTCCCAGTAGTGCCACAACCCTAGCCACCTCCAGGGACCCCAGGATCCAGGCTGCAAAAGCACGCGAGGAGCAACAAAGAACGCAAATTCACCATAAAAAAAACACAAACGCACACACACTCACGTAGGTTGACAATGAGGCTACGAAAACTGGAGCTGCGAGAGCCGAAGGGGGGGGGGCACGTTCGCCCCGCTCACGGAAAACCTTGCAACCCCAGAGACGCCCGAGATTGTTTTCTTCTTGCAAGAGGGAAACTAGGCACGCATACCATTCAAGAAAAATTAACTAAAAGGTATTTGCTGCCGAAAGGTCCCCTTTTCCTAAGGAAATGGATGCCCTTGATGTATCAGAAGGTATAATAGCCAGAAGATACAAATGGGAATTTACCTCGGACGAGTACAGTAAAAAGTAAGTCGAGGAGGCTTTACTCCAAGGCTTGATTAAACTGACTTCGGATACCTATGTCACCCTTACTGACGGCGAATTCAGAAAGAAACATACAGGTAAAACTATCACGCCACCTAACACTCCACAAGGACCTAAGCTTGTAAGAGAATAAGTCCTAAAAAACATCATATCACACTCAAGAACCCTTAAGTGAACTATACAATGAATACTTTAAAGATATTACACTTTAACTTTGACGGATGGAGAAATAAACAGACAGTGTACGAAAATGTATTGAAACAATGCGATCCAGACGTTATATTTATTTCCGAACATGGAATAAATGACACAAACACACTAAAAAATTTTCCATACGAAGTCTTGACCAAAAATCACAGCGGAGAACGTTTTGACGGATGCGCTAAAGCTGTGAAAAGAGGTCTTGACTTCAAATCAATAAGTGGACTCGACAAATCTCACCTCTCTGTGGAGGTATGTACGGCAGTGGGACCCCTGGTCCTGCCAACGGGGTACCAACCCCCAAGGAGAGGGTATTTGCCCCTTTCCACCTTCTTGCAGTTATGTGGTCACGGCAGAACCGTTCTCTTTGCCGAGGATCTCAATGCAAGAAGCGCTGCCTCCGGTTATACGTCGACCAACCCAGCAGGCAGGAATATCAAGACACTTATCGATGGACATATTATGACTAGAATTGGACCAGACTTCCCCACATTCACTTCACACAGGTCAGCCACCAAACCAGATATTGTACTAACTAGCAATATGTTCCCATACAATTCCTTCATTGAGCCAGCCCCCCCTATTCCCAGCGACCACCAGGCTATCCGTATTAAAGTTTCAACCTCCCCCATTCAAATCCCTATCCCAGAGCAAAAGAACTGCGCTCGAGCTAACTAGGATAAGTATAAACAACTCCTCGAAAGTTATAACCCAGAACCCTTAATTAATGCTTCCCTAGAAGAAATTGACGAGGAATTGGATATAATGAATGAAAATTTATTAAAAGCCGACAAGGAAGCCATCCCTTGAGTTAAATATAAAACTCTCCCTGCCCCCTCATAGACCCCTAGAATGAAATCCCTCGCGAGGTAGTGTAGGGAAAGGATCAATGAAGTGAACCTCACTGGCCCCAACATCAACACACACCAACAAACACAACTCATTCGTGACGAAATAATGACTCTTATAAGGGACCAACAGAATGTACTCTGGAATAATTGAATTGACAGACTGAACGTAGAAACGGACTCACGTACATTCTAGGCAGACTGTTAAACGACTAAAAGGCGGACAACCACCAAAGACTATTAAGCTCAGACGTGATGACACTGAAATTTTGGACGTGGAAAAAATCGAAGAGGAATTCAGACTCCTTTGGGCATCTATATTTAAGATATCCCCGAAAGAGAATGATGACTTCGATTTGGACTTCGAAGACGGAATCATTAACGACCTGAATGATAAAATACACAGAACCCACCCTCACCATTGCGTATCACAGGATAGGGATATGGAAGGACTCGGCGGTAGAATTTCTGCCGAGGAGCTCTCAATAACCTTAAAGTCCTTTCTACAGCAAGGACCGGGGCGTACAGGACTGACAAAGGAGAATTTTATTCGAACCCCGTCCAACATCTTATTGGGGCTCATGAATATCATGAACGCGTGCCTGAATGTGGGTTACTTCCCTGACCACTGGAAGGTAGCGAAAGTGATATTCATTCCAAAAGTGGGTAAACCACCGGACAGCCCAACTAACTTCAGGCCTATATCTCTCTTAGAATTTTTAGGGAAAGTCTTGGAGAAGATATTGGCCAATAGGGTGAATGCGTTTCTCGAGAATAACAATTCTCACAACAACCAGCAGCATGGCTTCCGAGCGAAGCCAGGAACAGACACGGCGCTAGCCGTAATTACTGAGAAGTTGGCAAAAGTAAAATTAGAAAAACACCACGCAAATCTGGTGCTACACGATGTCAAAAAGGCCTTTGACAAAGTATGAAGGAGAGGCCTACAATACAAGATCTTACAACTGGGCCTCAATCCCATACTTGAGAGGATCCTTTGTGACTACGTATTGGGAAGGAGGGCGTTTTTGAGTATTAAAGGTTATAGTGGCCCTGAGTTCGAACTCGAGGCGGAAGTGCCGCAAGGCGGGTGCATCAGTCCCCTGCTCTACAACATTTACACCATTGGCCTTCCCCAACCTCTGACTGAAGGTTCCTTGTACCTCCAATTTGCGGAAGAAATAACAATGAGATGTACGGGGCCTTATCGGAATGCCAATTTCATGGCACAGAGTACGGCAGTGGAAATCTAAAACATCAACTCTTTCGAGAGAAGATGGAAGATATCCACCAATGCCCAAATGTTCCATGTAATTCCATTATTCCGAAGGACACTGGCAGACATCCGTGGGGGGGTGCACGGTTCTGGGACTGCATATTACGACTGGTGGGTATAGGAATGATGTAGCAAAAACTACACAGAATGCACGGAGGGACTTGGGTGAATTTTTCAAATTCGTAAACCTGAGGACCTCCAACAAACTCAAAATCTACAATGCGTGCATTCGCTCAAAACTCCTGTACCCCCCCCCCCCGTCCCTATAAACGTAGTTTTTAAGCCCCAAGTCCTTAAACTGCAAAGAGTCCAGAATAAGGCAGTATATATCATTACGGGAGCCCGAAGGAGATAAGGGAGAAGGCAGAGTGAACTCCATGGTGAACTGGGGATGACCCCCATAAACGTGGAGCTTCACCTCAGAGCAGCCAAAATCTGGGACAAGGCGCACCGGCACCTCCCTCTTAAGTTTGTGCTCGAGCACATTGACTTTGACAACTTAAACAACATAAGACGACCAATATCGTTTAAAAGCAGCAGACTACCGATTGACATTGACGTCGACCCAAGGTTCATTTAAAGTAAAAAGAAACCAATTCACAACACAAATCACGAACAAAGCCAAGCGAAATTAGCCACTATATTAGCATTTGTTAATATTAGTTTTTATTAAATACTTCCCCAAAATTTTGTGCAAAATATCGCCAAAAAACAACAACAAACAAACAAGCAAAAACAATGTCCAATGTTGTTGTTTTTAAGTCATTCACAAAATAAAAAAATATTCTTTAATCTTTTTTTAATGCAAATTATGTACATATACAAGCAATTGACTGTAGTTTGATACGTCATTTGATTCATTGAATTGTATGCTGACATTTGCAGGACTGTGTTTATTCTTACTGAAATCATGAGTTATTATATCCAGACTCTTGTATTTAAATTTCTGGCATCTTTCCGGTAAAAACACCACCACATTCTTCCCTCCTCATATACTCACCCAAACTGCACTTAACACATTTAAATTTATTCCCCAAATTATACCACTCTATTGATGAAAAATATTTTCTCATAGCCAACCTACATCTTTGCTTATTTTATTTTCAAATGGTTACCACTCGTGCCATTATAACTGCCTAAATCAAAGCCAGCATCCAATTTATCTAGCCCAGAAAAAAATAATTAGCTTAATCTTATGCACTCGCGCACATCACGCATGAGAACATATTTAATAACCCCAGTCATCAACATAATCAATGTGCCATTGGGAAATGACCATCTTTCTTTCATTTCACATAACACAATTTAACAGAGAAAAGGGGTACGAGGTCATATCGGGAGTCATCAGACTTGCCTTTCTTGGTGCTGACTAGCCAGGTTTATCTTGACCCAATATACTCTCACTTCTTGTTATTTTACAGTATTTCTAAGAGAAAACTTACTACTTTTTCATATTACCACTGGTCCAATCCACATTTAAATGTTCATTGATTTAATAACTACAATGTAAGTAATACTATTATACCGACTACCCCCTGTCTGTTTTGTGTTTACTGTTGAGAAGGATTCACAAAACGCAATCATTTATATTTATTTTTAACATTAGTTATTTATTGTTATTAAATTTTCAATACTTAGTTATTTCATAAAGACAACGAATAATAGGCTTTTAACTAATACTTGGTTCATAAATTATCACAAACTTTTTTTCGCAGTTCAGCGCTTCAGATGGGAAATATAAACTGGTGGATAGTGTTGACAAAAAGGAATGCCATAAGGCAGATGACGTCATTCATGTGACCTCACGTATATAGCTAGCCTTTTAAAAAGGTGATATTGAGCGTGTCATGAGTCAGACTCATTTCACGTGAGATAGTCTGGCTAGATCTATTCAATTTCATGTCCTCGGCAACTTGAAGTGAAAAAGCGGCAGAAATATGATAAAATATCGGTCATTCATCAACTTGTCCGAAATCATGCAACGTTTACACTGTGTGGCATGGTGACAAGATTTTGAAAACTGAAATTAAGGACATCTAAATTAGAGAGGTAGTTGAACAATATACAGGACACATGCAACTTGCGTGAAGTTACGCACGCAGCGCGAAGTACCTCTCAGCTGGGGTCCAGATTGTCTAGGACCTATTTCATTGCCTTTTTTTTGGTTTTAAAAGGGGGCAATTGTAAATTTAGTTACAAACAGCTGTTTCTTACATGTGTCGAAGCATTACAATATTTCAATCATGCAAATTTTTCCGCTTTAAATGATATTTAACTAAAGTGACTTGCTATAATATATTGAGTAAATTGCAGAAAATACAATACATATGATGGAAACCTTTCCATAATCCTTAAAAGTTATTTTTCTCCATTGCTTTTGGTATGTTATTTTCATTCGTCATAATTTGCACTGAATCCAACTGCTCTCAGGAGATGGTGTTTGGTTGGAGCATATGTAATGAACTCAGAGCAGGACAATGTGGAAATGCACTTACCTGTAGCTTTTGTTTTATCAGCTTTACACTGCACCGGTTCAGGCCCTCTCCCCCCATCGTCAGACATTCAGAGAGAACATTCTCTCCAATTGAACATTTAAGGAAATAATGCTCAATACAAATGACATCAGGGTGGAGAAGTTCTTAAGATCATTGCATTCGGTGAATATCATCTTGTTCCACTTCTCAATGACTGTCATATCCTTGTCCATTTTGGAGAAGAGATAAGTAAGAACTCATAACACATCATTTAGATTCAGTTTTTCTATACAGTCTATTAGAGATTTAAAAGATACTTCACCATTTATTCAAGTTCAGGCATTTCAGAACACAAAATGGACTACTACCAGAGAGGTCAACCCTGTTTTCCAGGTAGGTAGTAGCTCTTTTGAAGTAACTGGAAATTTGGAAAAATTTTACCCTTCTCTTTGTCACACAGATTATCAAAAGCATGCTGTGTTTGATATCTGAAAAAGAGATCTGTGGATCGCCTGTTCAGCTTGTCATAAAAACGCTTGACAGTATCATACAGCTCCGAGAAAGATGTAGAAGCTGACTGGAGCTTGAAGCTCGCCTCTTCAAAAGCACAGAACAAGTTTGCACAAAACATGAAATAAACAGCAACAGTATTTGTATCTGCTGTGTTTTATCATCCCGTAATTCGCAAATTTTCACTATTATATTGTACTTTTTAGGAAATATTGTTGTAAATTGTCATATATTCTCCAAATATTGAAAATACGGGACAAAAGGCATCCCGGAACGGGTCAATACGGGACGCAGGACAATTGCTATAAATACAGGACAATCCCGTAAAATACGGGACGTCTGGTCACCTTGCTGTGTGGTTTTCGAGGGCGATCCGTTTTTCATGTCGATTCGCAAGACTCGTATGTTTCTTAAATTTGTGTATGAGTGAAGTCACAATTTTTACCATTCACTATCCTTTGAAATGTCAAAGTAATATTATTCAGAAAAGATTTCAAAATTCGAAGACTGCTCCGGCATAAGAGATAAACAATTATTTTGATTTCAATAACAGATATATCAGTTCACAAGTTAATTGTTTGTTTACTGATGAGAGAGAGGGGGCTCTTTACGAAAACAAAACAATGTATTTCCATAAGAGCAAATTATACCCAATCCCATAGAAAGGTACATGTAGCCTTTTATTTAGAAACTTAACTTGTAATTTATTATGAATGTCACCATTTGAGTCATTCTGCTAAATTTCAGTAAATGATTTGTTATGGAGAAACATCCGAAGGCCAACAAAGCGGCTATATCATTTGCGCAAATATTTGCGGAAGCTTATGGGTTATTTATAATTAAGAATAAACTTATCAACCATGTCAGAGGAATCTGACATACACAAATTTGTTAGAAACTGTATCTCACGATTCAATCTGAGTGCTTACTTGATTGCTTAAAGGAGTCTATCGTAATCCCATGATGACCTTATGTCTCTGCGTAATTTTCTTTGATGGGAGCAACGATGACTGAGAAAACCAATACGGGATCTGCACTGCCGTCTACAGATGTTGCACCGGATGTCAGGTACGCAGTGTAGAGGCTGTGCAGCCCTCTCATGTCTCTCTTCTCGACGTCTAATGAGTAAATTTCTCTGTTGCTGTTGAAAGTTGTTTATTCCTTAACGGCATCTTGTCCTCCATAGTGTCCTATCCGAGGCTAATGTTTCCAATTCACTTGTGTTGAAATTTATACTGCGCAAGGCCTGTTTTACATTATGTTGCGTAATTCCACGTGGAATTACATTTCTATCACGGAAGTTCCATGTGTTCGAGAAGATTCTGTTAGGCTTAAATTGGTAAGCCTACCCCCCCATCCTTACACAAGCGGTAGCCTCGAACCGCGTCCACCACGGTCCATCTTTAAACGGGCAAGAATAGCCTCGGCAAGAAGATTCAAGGCCATTCGAGAGTAGAGCTGTTTCTCACTACCCCTACCCCCTTTCCTCTAGGAGAGCCTCAGACGTATATAATGCTCGTTTCCCATGAGACAGATACAGAGTTGAGAAGTTTTGCCCGGACTCAAGAAGATTCCTCTAGTTCTAAGTCAGATGCTAACAACAAAGCAAAGTGACGGCCGAACTAATTGTGTATTGGAATTAGTCCCAGTCAGTGAGGTAATTCCATTTAACTATCGCTACCGAGCGATTTTTCCGACTTCACCCATCAACTCCTGTCGAAGCCCGCCTCGTTCGCCCCTCGTTTTCGGGTGGCCGAAATACACTCCCCTGGACCGGAAGTTACCGCCCGCCCCCCTTTTTGGAGAACCGTCATCACTTTAATTTGGGCTCAAAAGCTCTGAGCGGGCTCGCCTCACGTGCAGAAGACATCCGTGAATCCTTACGCCGACGTCTCACCCGGAATCCTCCGTAAGCCAACCCCTCTCCCCCTTCAGTAACTTATTTGAGTTAATTATTCCCCCTCAATTTGAATAGTCTCCTCCTGTAATACCATAAATTTTAACTTCATAGTCTGATTCATAACTACAATCCCCCCCCTCGTTTATCTGCTGTAGTTTTGCCCAATAATTCTCCGATGTAATTTTGCCTATCAATTTTCTCATTATTTTTATGTAAATAAAAAAATTATATTTTTGTACATGCCTCTTTAAGTAAGCTTGAGCGTTGCCATTGCCCATATTATACCTGACCCCGTTGCACTCTTATCTCGCCCTCCGCCCGTCGAACCTCGGGGTGTTCCGTCCCTTTGTCGGCTCGCCTTTAAGTTATTGGTCGCTTCCCCATAGATATAATATGGTATTGATTTAATATAATGTCATACCACGACATATATATTTAAGAATATACATATTATATAATTTTAGTGTCAGGTGTGGGTTTTTTACGCACCCGTATCATTTTAATTTCGACATTCGAAGTTCTCTTGTTATTCATGTATATCCCTTTAATTTTATTTTTATATTCTACTAGCAGAAGGCAAGTTTAAGTTAATTGAAGAGCAGTGGAACGTAATCTATTTAGATTTGATATTGGACCCCAGGTAATTCAATTTTCTATTGTTTTTGAATTTTAGAGACTCTCCTGGTTATTAATCCAAAAGAGTTAAGGTATTTGGTGTCCTAATTTCGGTAGGACCATTTTACTTTTTTTTACGCTTAGAAACAGCAGAGGTAGGTAGCTGTATCTTAATTTTATTTTGTGATCCAAGCCTTCACGAATAGTCAAGTATTCGTTTCGCGTGGGTAATGTCCTAGCTCGGTCGCGTATCAGTGTTCTCTCAGTTAACTGCGTAACAATGTCATCCTTCCACAAATTCAAGAGTCAGGGTGAAATGTTAGGTCTTTCGGGCAAATACCTGTTAAATTACGTACAGGAAGAAGAGAGGAACGAAAGGGCAGAGCAAAGGGAAGAAGAACTAAGAAAAACGGAGATGGAGAAGAAACTGAAGATGGAAAAGAACAAAATGGAGCAGCACAAAGTGAAGATGGAGGAGAAGAAACTGAAGATTGAGATAGAAGAGAACAAACTGAAGATGCAGATGAAGGAGAACAAACTGAAGATGGAGATGGAGGAGAACAAACTGAAGATGGAGATGGAAGAACGTGAACAAATTAGGCAGCATGAGCCGGAAATAAGCCGAAATCAAATGGATTCTCAGTCAATCGGTTGCTGGTCTGAAATTTCCCAAACTCCTTCAGTCCACCTTCCCGCTTTTAATGATGGAGAGGACTTTGTGTCATTTTTTACCTATTTTGAAAGAAACTTTCAGATCAATAGATGGGATCTCAAAAATGATGGCGTAGCTCGCTTACTTACCCTCCTAAATACCAAGTTGAGGGATATCTTCTTATCCCTTCCCCTTGAAGCAACTTTGGACTATTCCACCTTAAAGTCTGAATTGTTAGCCACTGTTCATATGAATAGCGAATTCTACCACTTCCGATTCCACCAGGAAACATTTCTGCAACACGGGTACATCCTCACAAGACACCTTCAGTGTTGGCTGGATGCGTGAAAAATTCCTCAGGTCTACGAGTCCCTTCTAGACTTCTTACTTAGGGATCAGCTTCTAGCTGCCGTAGCTCCCCAAATTCGCGACTTCATTAAGGAAAAACGTTGCGCCACTTTCAAGGAGTACTTGGAAGAGGCCGATGTCTACGCGGATAGTCACGATTTATACCCTAAGGATGTTAAAAAGGCTCCCCAATCACCCCCCCAAACTAAATTTTATGCTCCTAAGACCACCCCTAAATTGGTTCCAAGATTTACCAAAGTTCCTAGTCACTCGAAGCCAAAAAACTTCCATCCATCGGAACACCGAGACGTTAAGCGCCTAGTTTCTTCTTCCCCGGTTGTGCCGTACAAAAAGAACCCGATCTTCTGCTACACTTGCGGAGTTCCTGGCCATTACCGCACGAACTGTCCTCAAAACTTCCGATTGGCAAACTCTCAGTCCCACCAAGTGAACCAAATCTGGGCCGCCCCTGATCCTCCTTCGTCGCCCCAGGAGACTCCCGTACATCCCTCGCCTGCCAAATACCCGGTCCATCAGCTAAACTTTCTCTTTAATGGGAACAACCCTGGTGGATTGAAGTTCGAGGATGGAACTGTGAATGGTAGCTGAGTATCCAATCTCGTCCGTGACACCTAACGCACCTGTATTATAGTGTCTGAGGACCTACTCCCCCCTGTTGGGCGCGACCACAAGAAATTTGCGGTGGTCCACGACTACCTTGTCTGGGCCAGTCGTTTCCTAGTAATTCATTGTCTCATCGAGTGTGACTATATGTCTGGTTAGGCCGAAGTGGTAGCGGGCCCAATTCAGTTCTGCTCCGTTTTGATCGGTCAGAACCCCATAATTCACGACCATCCCGTGGTCCAGCCCGTGATTACCCGTTCACAAGCAGCTCTGGAATCCCGTGCACCTGTTCCCCTGGAAATCAGTATCGACCCGGAGTTCCAACCCCTCCAGAGCGACAAGTTTTCCCGCGCCCAGAAGGAATGCACAACTTCTCCCTTCCCCCTTTGGGAGAAACTAAAGCTCTTGAGCTTGAGGCCACCCAAAATAACAAACGGGTGTTGTATCTCGTGAAGAAAGACTTATTGAGAGGTATAAGACCTACTTTGACCTTAAATCACGAGAACAAAAATTCCAGCCTGGCGCGGGGGTGCTGGTGCTACTTCCTACGGGAAGCAACCAACTCCTTAGCAAGTGAAAGGGACCCTACCCCATTCTCAAGGCTAGAGGAGCCGTGGATTACCTCATTCATACTCCGGCGGGAGCGAAGGTTTTCCACGTGAATTGTATATATTATCTCATTAATGTTTTTAATTATGATTTTTGGGGGGTCCACTAAATTGTTCATTCTTTAGTCTTATATTTATGCATCCATTTAATTGTATCTTTTTGGGGTTTCACTGAAATTTCGCCAATGTTCTCCTGTGATTTTCTTTTTCTGTTTAAAATTGTACTAGTTGAATTCTCTAGAATCGACCTGCTTAAGGCTTATGTCCGTAAATTCCCCGCTGAGCTCAGATTAACGTTTTTTTTATGTGTACACCTGTCATAGCAGGTCAGAATTTCCCTCGATCCTTGATAATTCTAGTTTTACGGGTGGGATGATCCTTTCCTATGCAACTGCTCTGTAAAGCATCATCTTTCGGTTGGGAGATGTGTGGTGGAATTTCATTTCCAGCACGAAAGTTCAATGTGCTGAAGAAAATTCTGTTAGGCTTAAATTGGTAAGCCTACCCCCCCCCCCCCCTTCCACAAGCGGTAGCCTCGAACCGCGTCCACCACGGTCCATCTTTAAACGGGCAAGAATAGCCTCGGCAAGACGATTCGAGGGCATTCGAGAGTAGAGCTGTTTCCCACTACCCCCCTTCCCCCGCGGGGAGAGCCTCAGACGTATATAGTGCTCATTTCCCATGAGAAAGATACAGAGTTGAGAAGTTTTACCCAGACCCAAGAAGATTCCCCTAGTTCCAAGTCAGGTGCTAACAACAAAGCAAAGTGACGGCTGAACTAGTTGTGTACTCGAATTAGCCCCAGTCAGTGAGGTAATTTCATTTAACTATCGCTACCGAGCGGTTCTTCCGATTTCACCCATCAACCCCTGTCGATGCCCGCCTTGTTCGCCCCTCGTTTTCGGGTGGCCAAAATACTCTCCCCTGGACCGGAAGTTACCGCCCGCCCCCCTTTTTGGAGAACCGTCATTACTTTAATTCGGGCTCAAAAGCTCTGAGCAGGCTCGCCTCACGTGCAGAATACATCCGTGAATCCTTACGCCGACGTCTCACCCGGAATCCTCCGTAAGCCAACCCCTCTTACCCTTCAGTAACTTATTTGAGTTAATTATTCCCCTTCAATTTGAATAGTCTCCTCCTGTAATACCATAAATTTTAACTTCATAGTCTGATTCATAACTACAATCCGCCCCCCACCCCTTGTGCCTTCGTTTATCTGCTGTAATTTTGCCCAATAATTCTCTCATTATTTTTATGTAAATAAAATTATATTTTGTCATGCCTCTTTAAGTAACCTTGAGCGTTGCCATTGCCCATATTATACCTGTCCTCGTTGCACTCTTATCTCGCGCTCCACCCGTCGAAACTCGTGGTGTTCCGTCCCTTTGTCGGCTCGCCTTTAAGTTATTGTTCGCTCCCCCATATATATAATATGGTATTGATTTAATTTAATGTCATACCACAACACATTATCTTTATATCTCTTTTTCTGACGAGCAGTACTTCCAACAGCCTGTTCTATCTTTCCGTGCATTATTTTCTTTGTCATTCTTTCACATAGCATTCGAATTACATGCTTTGCCCATCTCATCTGGTTTTCCAACAGTATTCACTAAAGACTGGTCATGTCAGCACGTGTCAAGACCGTGCTGAGTAGGGGTGAATGGAAACATGTAAAATAGATTAAAATCTCTAGAACGAGGGGAATTCATTAAATTATTTTTTCTCGTTAAACTTACGAGGTGGAAATAAGTGTAGTTATAAACTTAGAATGATAGTAGCCGTCTATAAATGGATATTTTATGATAGAAAATAGTGTTGTGCTGATGGCTTCCAGCATGTATGCTGTTAATTTGCCCAAATTTTTGATCAGACGCTCTCATGATCCTAAATTATAAGTTATTATTTTGAGAACAATCTTATCCTAATTGATGATGAAGGTGGAATCAATTATGAATTGAATCAATTCTTGTGTAAAAAAGATTTATCAATGATTTGAGGAAGAGTTATTAATCTATGAGTCGGAGCTCCATTTCTCAAGAATGAATGCCACATTAATAATCTTCGCTGTGATCTTGGACATTTTCTCTATAACTTTTTGCGCCTTTTGGCACAAACACTATAAAGGAAGTGAAGTTAGGTACACTTAAGTTTCTCTGCTAATTGTGACCTTGGACTTAGAGATCAAAAATACATATATACGCAACTGAAAAGAGTAGTTACAATAGATAAGGTTCGGTAGTACATTCTTTAGCACCTGATTCCTTTCACTATTTATTCCTTTTATTTGTCTTATCACATTTTCTATACCTACAAAATGAAGATTTCATCGTTACATTATTTTAATGTCTCGATTAATTCTCTATTTAATCAATCAATTATTAATGCTACCAATGTTAGCATAAATGTCTATTAGAAATATTTTTTATAACAACTCATTATAAATTCAAAAGCATAATGCGTGCATAGGGGCGCAAATTATTCATAAATTTGGGCACAAGGATATTCCGTTTCCACGGATCATTTGAGAACTGTTTCAAAGGTTTTCGGATGGCGACTGTAAAACACTGCAAAACACTGTGTATCAAAATTATTAACAAGCAGAGTCTCAACCTAATCTAGGCTAGCTCGAAATGAAGGGCAAGATTGGAAGTCAGGGGTTACGGATAGGTAAAGGAAGAAAAGATTTGGATTATAATTTATCGGTTTTATCCTGAGAATACTTACTATAGTACTTTCGACCACATTACTAGGTAAGATCATCCAAGTCTGTGTTATTTTCTAAGAAAATAAATTTTATGCTATCGCACTGTTATATCTTATTTTTACTAGTTATCTAACTCAAATATTGTTATAATCTTCTCCAGTATCTTGACTGCTATAGCCTTTCTCTGCTCCTTGTCTGAGTCTGTAAGGATCTGTTTCGTCTGTATTCTGTATGGGTAGGCCTTTACATCCATTACTAGAACTCTCATGCAAGTCTCACGGGATATACCGAGGGACTGACTTCGCTTGCGTACAGAGCGTTTTGGACTCTACTGAGATGACTCTCTCACGCTCTCGACCAGCTCAGCTGTACGCTTCCTGGGGCATCATAAATGGCTTGGACGGTTGTCACTGGCTGCATTGAGGTTCTCCACTGTTCCATAATTCTCGAAGTGGTCCACCCAGTCCTGAATCCTGCTCTGGGTGGGGGCTTTTTCACATTCGAACTGATGCACGAAAGTGTCCTGCACTTTCTTCAACGAGCCTGTCTTGTACTAATGTTTGACACAGTATATTCTTTTCTGGAGCTCCCATTGAGATCAATTTGTGTTCACAGGCGTCGTTTCTGTCATGGCCTGCAAATTAAGGGTGATTAGGGAATGAATGAAGGATATATCACAAAAAGTGTATGCAGGCTCGTTTTTTGAGGGTCACCTTGTATTTATATATATATATATATATATATATATATATATATATATATATATATATATATATATATATATATATATTAAGGTGGTCCAAAAATATATGCAAAAAAATGAAATTAGTTGGAAATGTTCTCCACATGGCTAAAATTATGCTATAAGATGTTAAAAGAGGTAATGCAAAATATTGACTAAATTGGTAAATATTTAGAGGTCGCTATGTGTCTCAATATTTTAAGATTTCAGTCAAAATATTAGAACTTTTTAATAGTAGGCATTTATTGGTTGTTACTTTTATACTATCATATATTTGTCATTGATAACTCATTCCTTATAATTACAATAATTAGAAAAAAAAATCAAGCTATTGCATTACCTGAAAAGTGAAATGACATTCACATACTAGGCGTATGATCCAATAATAATTGTTGTTTCAGCTTGTTGATTTCTGAACCCATTTGTAAAGTGATGACGCAATAACGCCCCCTCGTTTCAAATGTTGATGCAATCGCACCCTTTCCTATATAAGTCAGCGAGGATTGATTAATTGTTCATTTGTAGTTCGAAGTTTAACAGTTGACGTAATACAAGTGAATACAAGTGCTGGTTTATGCAAGTTTATATATATAATTATTTATGTCAGTAATATACTTTGTTTATTCAGTTCATAGATAATTTGCAGTTTTTTATTAATATCAGACTTACTTAAAGAATATTAGAATTATATGTTAACACATTTTATGTTCATATTGTAATTCATAATATATATATATATATATATATACATATAAAAATATATATATATAAATATATATATATATATATATATATATATATATATATATATATATATATATATATATATATATATATATATATATATATATATATTAATTAAGCATGACTGCCGTAATTTTTTACAAACACAGGAGCCTATTTAGTCATGTCAAATGAAAGCTTATTCTTTCATGAATATTGAATATTTAGATATTTTAGAGTATAAAAAAATATCTTCTAAGTATAGCTAATTGGAAGGGAACCGTGAGCTCACTCAGTTACTATAAACTTTTATTTCTGTTGCTTCAGATTATGGCTGGAAGTACTCGTTCATCTGCGGCAGTCTGGCTAATAGGACATCCTACTAGTGAGCTTTCATATGCAAGACTACCAGCATGTGGTGATGTGCTTGGTGTTGTTCAGTACCACCATAAAGTGGAATCAATGACTTTGTCACGAAGTTACAACCTCGCTTGCCAAAAAGTCATAAAAGTATGGGAAAGAGCCCGAATTCCCACACAGCGAAAAAACTCTTGCATTAGAAAACTCTCAAGGTTGTATGAAGAATACCTTTCTTAGAAGAAGAACCGCAAAACCGAACTGTACTCATGTAGAATAAATGAGCGTAGTTTCAAATCTACTTTTTCAAAACATTTTGACATAGACTCAAAAAATGCTTTTAATGTGGTAAAAAATGAAGAAGACCGCCAATTTCTTTTGATGCAGAGAGAGAACATTTTCTCCTGCAGTATGTCATGCCATGATAAGATTACTTCAGCCAAGGAATCCCGCAAAAGTTATCAAAATGAGAAGGTTTTATCATACAAAGAAAAAGTATATATTTCTAAAAATCAAGCAGAGGCTGCTGCTCATGCATATTTCGAGTCATCATCATCTAAAGGAGAAAGTTTGATTGGGGCAGACAAAGAGTTTTGTTCACCTACTTCAAGTAGAAAAAACAATACAAAATATAGTCCTTCAAATTCAAAAAATATCATTACAACTTCAGGTGTGGCTGCTGTTCTTGATCTTGCAAATATTTTAAATAGAAAAGCAAGAATGTTGCTGGATCAATAGCAAAAGCCTTGGGTCAGGATATTGCAGCTATAACACTTTCCAGGAGTTCTATACGACTTTCCAAAAAGCAAGTCAGAGAGGCAACATACAATAAAGACAAAGCTTCGTTGTCTGTTGAAGGACCGATCCTTTTTCGCTGGGATGAAAAACTACTACCTGTTTTTCATGGGGCAAAGGAAACAGTAGGACGAATTGCAATAATAATTTCTGTAAATGTAATGGAAATCTTCTGGGTGTGCTAAAAATAACACGAGCAACAGGAGAAGAATAGGCTATGGCATACATTTCATCAATTAATAAATGGAATCTTCGTGACGAAGTTCAAGTCCTTGTATTTGACACAACTGCATCAAATACAGGCCTACAAAAAGGAGCCTGTACCATAATTGAGAAAGTAATAGGAAGGGAGCTTGTTTGGATTGCGTGCCGTTATCATATTTTCAAAATTATTTTGTCATGTACTTCAAATATTTTACTTTGGCCTACAAGTAGTCCAAAGAGGAGTCTTTTCGAACGTTTTAAAGAACAATGGTCGTCACTTAAAAAGGATTCCTTTTTAGAGGTGGATAGAAGTTTATTCGTCAATCCAGTAATGCATAATCTTCAAGAAGAACTGGTCCCATATTTTCAGGAAGCTTTGAAATCTCGTCAGTTGCGTGACGATTATGAAGAATTGCTGCGACTCAGTCTCATCTTTCTTGTGGGCATTGATAAGTCAGAAGTTACATTAAGAGCCCCAGGAGCGATCCGCCATGCACGCTGGATTTCTAAGGCTATATATGTCCTGAAAATATACTTGTTTCTAGCATAAAATAAAACTAACGGAACGTGAAAAGGCCAATATTACAGAGTGCTCTCTTTTTATTGCTTTGGTCGACTCGCGTTTTTGGAATGAAGCCCATTTTGGAATTAATGCTCCTTTAAATGACATTCTGCTTCTTAAAACTTTAAAAAAGTACCAAAATCAGACAATATCTAAAGAAGCAACTACAGCCCTTCGCAGACACCTTTGGTATCTTGGAGAACATCTTGTTGCTCTTGCATTTTTTGATGATAGAATTAATGCTAAGACCAAAGAGAAGATCGTCTCCAATCTCCAACATAATGAAAACACCAAAGTTGTTCGCCGATTGAATCTTACAAAAAAACATCGAGGATTTGGACTTGCATAAACTGGTAACTCAAAAAACTAAGCTAATCTTCAGTCTCCTAATAAAAGATGGATACAAGTTTGCAGAGCATACACTCCTGAAGACTAACCCAAGTTCTTGGGAAGAGAATACGTGCTTTCAAGAATTTCAACATCAGGCGATTAACTTAATGGTTGTTAACGATTTTTAAAGTAAGAGGTAATTCACTTATCAAATCGTATGATGCATCTCTAACAAAAGATGAAGAACAAAAACAGTTGCTTCTCAGACTTGTGGCAAAAAATCACAAAAATTTCCCCTCATTCTCAAAAGGATCAATTTTTAATCAGCAATTCTAGTTATAATTTGTGTCAAAAAGAAATCATTTGCCACTTAACTATTTTCTTTTCACTTTAATATAAATATTTGAAACAAAAATTGTTTTTTAACACTAAGATCTGTTTCAAATACTTAGTATTTGCAGACTGTTCATTTCTATCCCCAAAATTAATTTACCAGCAACTAATAAGTTAAGATCCATATTAGACCAGTAAATATTGTTCGATTTTGATAAAATTGAGTATGTGACCTAATGTTCAATGTGGTAATACAATCAGGCATGTGGAGATAAAAAACTATAAAAAAATTCGGGGGGAGACCACCCTGACACAATACATGCTTAATAATAACCCATAGGAAATAAGGAAAGATAAGATAATCGATCTCGTATTTTTATAAGACCGAACAGAGGAAAAATAGAATAAGAAAAAATGAGAAGAGAGATAGAAAATGAACAAATTAATTTAAACTTTTTTACCCGTAAAAAGAAAGTACAAAATAAGTGGGTTTTAAATCTATGCCATCGAGCGCTCTTGACTTTTATGCCCACTCTGATAATAATCAATAGGCTACCATCCACACTACCAAAAATAGGGATGTTTCAATTGCGCCTATTAGCAGACCATTGTAAGTAAATTCATAAATGTTGAAAAGAAAAGCGCTTGGAAAAGAGATACATGGACTTGTATATGAACGGGATGTCACAATAAAAAATTAAGGAAAGATGATACACCAACGATTTCGTCATTTTATAAGACCAAGCATGAATCCTTGTATTAGTAGTGATAGTAGTAAGAGTACAGTATCATTAGTTCCGAGGAAAACGAATTTAAAGAAATGATTTTCCTAATGGACAAAGGTTTTCATGGGAGCTCCACTAACCAGAGGGTGAAACATTCACTTACAAATGACAAGCAAATTTGCTCGTGTAAGGCAGAGATTTGTCTTACTCTATCCAAACTGATTTATTGTTGTCTTTTATACTCAGAGAAGCAAGAATAAATCGAGGATACAGTTTGACGTTAAATATTCCATTTCTGGCGCTGTTGACAGGTGCCTGCCCAAAAGAGAACTTTTTTTTTTATTACTGTGATGATAAAATTCTATATGATGGTAATTTAGTAGGCTTTAAATCTTGAGTGTAAAAGTCAAGGAATATGTCTGTTTGGAGGGAGGGGCAACCAATTTTTAGAAAAGCTTCAATTCTTTTCGCGGTGGCTTTCCTAATTATATATCTCATTAAATATTGAAATTTCACGAGTCAAATGCGACCGAAAGAAATTTTATTATTCCGCGGTGCTGAATTTGCCTATCTGGAATTGGTAACCGATCTGGAAGCTTTCACTAACAGAGATCCGATGTTATTAAGGCTTCTGCGAACATTAAGCGGAATAAGACTCCTAACACAGCTTTACTTTCCTTAACATAACCTATATTTATAGTCTCATGTTAAAAGAAGTTAAATGAAAAAAATTTGGCGCGCTATTGTTCGTGTGAATTATGGAATTCCCTTCTTCCTATCTTATTCTGAGCGAAACGTTCAATGACACATTCATGGAAATCATTTATACGAGAGATTACATTTTTCTTGATTGAAATTATTGCGAGGCAATTTAGCTATTCCAAAACGCAGTTTTGGGTTATTAATAACAAGCTGGGATATTTGAATTTCTGCTGTAGGGCGTCCATCCTTTTTAATGGCTGTTCTTCTTCAAGAAATAATTGCGAACAAATTAGTTGTTTTTATTGATAGTCACACTTTTAATTTCTTGAGTTAGTCAGCTATGATTGATTAATTTAACTTTATAAGTAGGCAAAAGGCTAAGGATAAATTTTCTGAAAAAAATCTAAACTATGAAACATGTACAACTATTATAAATTTAGCCTCAAATTTGAATAATATTCGTAATTGGCCTGATAAAAATAGCACGAATCATTGATAAAAAGTAGAAATTAGCGTTTACACTGATTTAATCAACACACTCTTACTCTCATCCAAACAAAACTGAGTGGCCCTACGCAGACGACAATGACCTCAACACAAAGTTCAGGCGGAACGTTTTTTGAGGGTATCATACGGATCATTGACGTCATAGTTTTCAATGGTTTTAAATGCAAGCGCTGAGAAGATAGTTGCAAATTATGTTCGAACTATTAGTGTGATTCATTCATCTCTTATTGTATTTTATGCAGGATAAATTATGTTTCATTATATAATAAAATTTAAATAATTTACCCACCATTAATTTATATTATATATTGATTACCCATTATAAAGTAATGCATAATTAAATATTTTATGGAGGTACTGCAGTTCCACAGTGCCTATTGACGAGCAGCCTTGAGTGAAGCAAAACTACTAAAAGTTCGCGGTCAATCTCATCAGGTGTATTTTTCAAAAAAGAAATGAATGAAACGATTCTCCACAATGATTTTATAAGATTTAACCTGTTGTGAGTGAGAGGTTGTATGACATAAACGTGGATGTTACCTCCTGTGAGAGTTTAACGAGGTGAGGAGTGAACCCCGGTCTCTACACTCCCGGACGGGGCCCCAACGCCATATGGACCAGGCTCAGCACTATGCTCCTTTTCCGAAGTATAGAAGGCCATGGTCGGCAAGGGGCCACCACTCGGGGAGGAGGTCTCTTATCTCTTTGTCATTCCTCGGGGGCCCGAGCCGCCTAAGGAGAAGCATGCACAAGGTCGGATTCAGGTTCAGTGTTTGTCACCGATAATAGAACTTCGAATATGAGAAATAACATCATAGCTAATGGTTTATTGTGGCTTTCACCCAGAGAGAATAAGCTTCCTTATTTTCCTCGTAAATATCTCCCGCGTAATGCTGAGTTTGGCGATTGGATTAACTAGTAAACGTGGCACTGAAATGAGGAGATCAATGAGTACATATTCATTAACTACACATTAGCCTTCTAGGGGAAATTAGTTTTCTTCTCTTTATACCGTTAGAAGGAATTTCTTTGCAATTTATTCTATTACTAAATGTATCCTATTTTGTTTGCTGGCAAGTAATCATTTGTCCAGAGGCGAAGGATTTGGTCAGCGAAAATGGACAAGTTTGTTTGCTTTAATCCATTAAGGAAGTGAGTAGGGATGTAGTGCTTTACGTCCGTCTCATCATGGACGAGATAATACAATCATATAATGAAATACAAATTAAATTCAAAACTAGAGGGATATCATCTAGTGGACCTGAAACGAAAATCAATCAGATTTGGACTCAGTAGACTTAATTACCCCTTGCGACATTAGGTTGACCTTTATATTCATGAAATTACCTTTTAGTACCTATAGCCACTAGGTAGCGCCGCCTAGTGGTTAACTTATATCATATTTGAATTCAGTCACCTCAATTACCTTAGCTGGCCACATTGAGCCAGTGACTAGTTGTGGGAAGAAGATGAACACAACACGAGATTTGTATGACCCATAGACCTGCTTGCTTCGCCACAGTTAATGAAAATCACTAGTGAACTTAAAACTCCACTCCAGGTTGTGTAGATAACTATGTTATGATTGGGAATGTGCATGATGTGTGTGGAACTAATTCACCCAAAGTGGTGAGGATCCATCATTTGGCGGCCCGCGGGTAACGCCACTGAATGTTGTAAGGTTTCGCTCTGTAATTAAAATTGTGACTAAACGATAAAAGAAGGACGTCGTGTCTAATATGCAAGCAAGAGCCTACAAAAATTACTCAAACTGGCGCTCAAACCAAAGCATTGGTTGAAATATCTTGCCTTGATAATGACCAATATCATTTAGGCTAAATTTATATCACATAAATACTTATAATGTTTTGATTCGTAGAATTAATAAATACATATGGATTGCGATACGTAGAAAAGAAGACTCGCTTATCAGAATGTTTCTATTAATTCAGAAATAGGTACAAAATTATCTCTGACTTTTCCATATGATGCCAATTATAAACAATATCTCTGTTTCAGTCCTTCAATTCCAATAATTCCTTAGTTGACATATTCCCTAGTAATAAGTAGAACTAAGGATAATAACATTATGTGGCCCGAAACTAACAGGTAGTTCAGAAAATAATACGTTTTTTTAAGTCGAAAGATTTAATATAAACAAAAAGGTAAATAATAATTTTATTTTTTATCAAAGTAGGTTTAATGTGATTAAATGCGCTTTTTCTAACGCAATTCAATACCATTTTTTCCTTTACTGAAGAAGTTTTCACGCCTCAAGTCAAGAAAGTAAAGGCATTTTTCTCACAATGCCATATATATAGATGACAATTCAACAAATTAAATAAGTTGTAGTAGGGTTTAATGTAATTTTTTCGAGAGAACATAAGTTAAACACTAACTTTGTGTTGTCTAACTCTCATGTCTGATTATTTTTAAATTTAGCGGCACTTAAAGCAACATGAGCTAAAGAATTTTCGCATTATTTATCTTTATGAGTTTAAACTTGAAAAAAAAGCAACTGAAACTGCATGAAAGATCAAAGAAGCATTTGAGCAATAATCGGTTCCTTATCTTACAGTACAGCATTAGTTTCAGAGGTTTCGAAGAAGAGATGAGAATCTTACAGATATTCAACGTCCACGGAGGAATCGATCCTTTGAAAATGTCACATTATGGAAAGTAGCCGAGGGAGACCTTTGTACAGCAGTAGGTAAGCTCGTTTGGAAAATGGGAAAGAACAAATCATGCATTTCGCCCAAATTGTTTAGAATTGGCAAAAAAAGGATTGATAAGTTTGGAACAGCATGAACTGACAGATGATCAAAATAAATCGTCGCCACCAGATTTGTTCAACCTTGTGTTAAGAAACCGGAATGATCCATTTCTTGAACGGATTGTTTCATTTGAGGAAAATGGATTTTTTAAAACAAAACAAAAATTTCTACACAGTGAATTGACCGACAAGGGCAACAGAAATTTTTCCAAAGCTCGCCCTCTATATAAAAAGTGCATTATAGCAGTATGGTGGACTGCATATGAAATTATCTACTATAACTACCTGAACCAAGGAGAAAGAATTTTAAACATCTCGAAGACTTTCTCTAAAATAAATGTTCTCAAACCCAAGCAGGCAGAGAAGAAGCTTTTAAGAAATTTTTTCCTCTAGGTGTAAAAACTTCTACAGTAAAGGCATGAATGGCACGTGAGCAAAAGTGCATTTAATCACATGAAACCTACTTTGATTAAAAATAAATTTATTTTTATCTCTTTGTTTATTTTGAATCTTGCACCTTAAAAACGCCTTTACTTTTATGGACTATCTAATAAAATCTCTACTTAAAGATGATGTGATCAATGAATTGTGACGCTTGAATTCTTTCATTGGGTATAAGTTGCGTATAACCTAGAATGAAAATAGAGGAAAAATGGACCAAAAATGAGCTTGTGAATTCTATTTAGAGGATGTTTACTGAGTGGAAAGCATATCCTGACCTATTAATAAATTGATAAAAGTTATTTAGAATAATAAATAATTTGATAATATTTGAACAAACCTATTCAAAATTTTGGGACAACAATTATAAATAAATTCGTAATAAAGGCAATTATACACGATTGTCTGAACAAGAATCCCAAATGGTGACTGAGTAAACAAAGCAGTTTCAGGCAACGTAAGATGGCATTGCTCTTTGTTTCAGATCTCTTCTAATTCATCATTCCTTCTCATTTTTAATCCTTCCCTTCTTTTATGTCGTTTATCAAAGGATTCTATTGCCATGGTTGAGGAATGATTCAATTCACCTTAAGAATAAACGACTCTATCTTCTTCCATTCACGTTTCCGTCGACGTTAAAACCTATGCATGTGAATTATAATTGGGAAAAGGTCATCGCCTTATGTATTACAAACCTCTATAATCATGACGAAGCGAGAAAAAAATGTGAGCCATTTAGAAGTCTTTTGAGCAAAGGGAAGAATTCAAAGAGATGAACTGCGTTAAGGTGATCAAAATTGGAGCGAGGCGGTGGTGAAAGGAAAGCGATTCATTAGGTTATGTTTTTACCACTTATCGATCATCTCTTACGGCCAATGGAATGGACTATTGCAAATAGGCTTCTGATTGGAGGAGTTGGAGTCATTAAACATATTATCCAGGTATACTCAACATAACCCATAACAAACCCCAGTTGGATTGGTTTTACGGTATATAGTGAGTAAGTGAAAAATATTGCAGCTGTTTGCTTTATCACAATGACCTTGAAAAGAGGGCTTTGGGTAGAATGTTTAGTAATAGAAAATGAAATGGGTTAGTAAGAAAGCGTGTTTATTTTTGTTAAATATATATATAGAGAGAGACGAGTCGGACGGAAAGAACCCGCGATCAGCTTCTTTTTTAGGTAACTTCCGTTTGATAACACGCCCTAGAGCGAGCCTAATTGTAACAACACGAGGTTCCACGAGATGGCATGAAGGTTTAAATTCACTACTAGCGCCTCTATATAGATAAAGTAAAATCCACTTCCAGCGTGCGCCTCGGTAACATTCATTTCCGGTGAACCCGTATAAATAGTTAAGCGTTGGCCTGGGTAAGATTAGAATTTTGCCAAAGAGAACGCGTCGCGGAAGAATTCTTTCTCTCGGCCTCCCTTACCCGAGGAGCCAGAAGATAAGAAAGTTAAATAAGAATAAATAAGAACTAGGAATGAGGAGACTTCCAAACTGCGGTATTCGACTCAGCTTCTCTACGTCTAAATATTCCCTCGATTCCTACTTTTGTGGCTAGCAGTGGTTGTTAGAAAAAAGATTCTATTCTCCTTTCTAATTTTAAGCAAGCCGGGCACTAATCGGCCAAGTGCAAACCCATCCATGCCGTTAAAAAGTAATCAAGCTCAACGCTCATAGACCCCCTTTCCCCTAAAGCCCTTCTTTCGGGTACAAAATCCTCAGGTGGCAGATCCACCCGGTAGTATATTTTCCCTTTTGTCGGTAGTGGAAGTTGTGTGTACGTGTAGTTTTTTTGTGTATTTCTATGTTGTATCCATTATTTTTTTTTTTAAACAGTAGTAAAGATTATTTTGTTTCATCCAGTTTGATATCCAGAACCTTCTAGTTAGTTGATTTAAATCGGCCAAGGAAAAATTGCCACTCTTACTCGATTTAATGCAACCCACGTTTAAAGTGCATTATTCAGGGTAAGGCTAATCGCAGAGTGTCCTGCTGGTTTGCGACGTTCCCTTCCGAGTCAAAGGAAGCAAGCGGAGGTCAGAAAATCCAACCTGACCTACGAAAATTTTGTATATTAGGAAATACTTGGAGTTGAGAGAAGAGGAAGGAAATCTACTCTCTTGATTGCTCACAATTTATAAAAAGAAAAAAGGGTTTGCTGAGGCTATATGCCATCAGGTTTGTGTGGATTATTTCTGAATGCCTTATCATAGCACCGGCCTTCTTTTTCATAGGATGGAATAAATAGGAGTGCTGTTCACCTTTCAGTTTTACAATGGTCAAGCAATCTCCTTTTTTTTTACAACTCAGGCGTTGTATTATTCATAAACTGTTGTAGTTTTTATTACCTTCTCAAACATACCCTTCATATAAATCTTTAAGCGCTTTATCTAATAGAGATACAAATTAAAGCTGAGAGATAACTTCCAAAGACATTCAATTTTTAAATAAAAATTATACAAATATAAGCACGATGTCACCAATAATAAACTAAACCTTAGTATACGAAAGAAACAAGACACGATTTGTACAGAACTCAACAAAAGCTGGGGCCTCTCGGTCCTCGTATTATCGTCCATATCTTGTACACATGAACGTGATATGCCCTAGTGCTTAGTAGGACAGTTAGCCAAGCTTTCGGCTGTCGCAGCAATCTCGAAAAGAAAGAGAGATAGAGAGAAAGGACAGACAAATACAAAAAGTTCGTTGTGGTTATTCAGATAAGATTCATGTAATCTCCTTTCTAGTGTCCAGTGGAAGCTCTGTGCTCTGGCACAACATCTCTGCCAACCAAGAAACTTGCTAGACTCCCAAAGTCTGGAGTGAATCAAACCATCTTGAGAAGCTGTGCAGAGGATCATTCGAGAGTTCAATCTACTCATTAATGGGACCGTTTTAGGCTTACTCTTGTGCGTTTCAAATTCTTAAGAGTTGGATATTCTATTTATTATAACTTTATCAAAAACTATCTAGTTTAATTTTTAAACTATATGACACTCCCCAACCCCTAATTCTAAATCGATGGGGGAGGAAAAGCCTCAAATTTTCAGGCAATTCATGAACATAATAAGTCCCCAATTAATGAACTGATCTTTGTGAAATAAACGCTGTAGGTAAATGTAAACATTCGTTCACATCATTATGATGAGTTTATTAAAAAATGTGATCAAAGTTTTCTTTAAGAAAGGGTTAACTTCGAGTAGTCAAAAGTTTTCTCAAATTCGTCAATTCTGGCTACTCGCAACTCAACTAATTTATTATATACACATAAATTTGCAAATACCTCACCAGAACGCTATGCAGAATATTTTAAGTAATATTTTTACCATGAGCTTAATTACACAAGCCACCGCCTCCTCAAAAAACCGATTCTCACCTGTGTGTAGGAGGCTCGTAGGGTAGCTGATGCTCTGAAATACCTTCAGTGGGTGATGCTAACTGGCTTGACGTGCTTTGGTCTGATCAAGCAACGTTCACAGAGAGTGAGGGAAGGGTGGTAATGTGTATCAAAAGCGTGGCAGTGTCCCCCTTGAACCACGCTACCTTTGTGGAACCGTGAAACACCCCAGTTCATTAATGGTATGGGGTTGTTTCTCAGGCAGGCGCTAGGGGAAGCTTGTTTTGTTGCCTGCCAACATTAAATTCAACCAGTACATTTTTTATGAGCTGCTAAATGAACATCTGGAGGAGTGCTTTGAGTTAATTGGCACAAGCGTGTCCGAACAGCATGGTGTCCCCTGCCACACTGCCAAATCTGTTATAACCTGGCTTAAAGACTGTGAAATTAAGTTCATTGAAGATTGGCCTGGTAACAGTCCCGATTTAAACCAGATTGAGAACCTTTGGCAGGTGGTTAAACACGGGTTACAAGGGAATGACATCAGCACTCTCTCTAAACTGGAGAAGGAAATTAGGGCTTGTTAGGATGCTATACCTACCCAGAAGCTATACGCTCTTGCTATGTCCATGCCATGACGCTTGAGGGACGTCAAGAAACGCAAAGGATGCCCAATATTATTATGACACTTTTATTATACATCAACTTGTCTGACACGCAACGGGCCTAAAATTTTATCGAGCACTATATATATATATATGAGTCTGTATGTGACTATGTATGGATTACATCATATAACATATATATTGGATCGCCCCCGCTTCAATGAAAGTTGCACACACACTACCTCTTTTTTTTAAAAAATCGCACACAAAGTTCGACGAATTTTGCTGTACAAATAAGTTAATAAATAATTGGCAACCACTTATGAGAGTTCAACTACAAATAAAGGCAACATTGCTGCTTTAGAAAATGTGATCAGCTGAAAACACTGAAATTTTCGAATTTCTTGTGAAACTGACTTAAACGGTCCCCTTAAATAGCCCTATTATATACAAGCCAATAAGAGCAGCAACGCTTCCATCAAGGACGTTTCCACCTCTCTTGGGATCCAGGGAGAATGCTCACAGCTAACCTCTACACATTCTTCTCTGAAGCCAACGACTTATCAGATCATGCTTCCTTAAAGGCTGTCTCTCCAAATTCTTGACAGATTTTCACACTGGTTTTTCTTATTCTCACGAAACTATAAACATTTAATTTCATCACGCGTTATCACTAAATCTAAAATAAGGGAAAATTATACGATCCAATTGCTTATTAAACTGTTATCACAGGGACTAAAATAAAGCGATATATTTTCTCTAATAATATATCCATTGTTATTAATAGGTTTAGTTGAAGTGCATAATTTTTTAATTTATATCATACCAGTTAATATCATTCATTTAATCATATACTATATATGTATATCTGTGAAAAAAAATCTAATCTCTTTACTTCTCCACAGTAATGAGTTTTCATTCATCTTTCTCCATATTGATTTCGAGTCGTCAGTGTTCTCGTTGGTTTCAGAGGTGCAACAAGGTGATATTAAATATGCCTTTATCGCTTGCAGTTTAGTGTAAACAATGCAAGTGGTTCTTTCAAAATATGTGTTCAGACATGGGCAAAGAGAGGCGTTTCTTCAGCTTCCGTCTATCATACATAAAAGTTATGAAGATAGAATTACGAAATTAGATATGTTTTCGCTGAAGACCCGGAGAATACGTGGTGAACTTATCGAAGCGTTTAAAATACTTGGAGGCTTCAAAGACTGGACTACGGGGATATTTTCCAGCTCAGCGAGGGGAGAACAAGAAATCACGGCTTTAAACTTGAACTGAAGCGATACCACCGTGATCTGTGTGGGAAATTCTTGACTTACAGTATCTGCGGTAGTTGGAACGCACTTCCTACGGAAGTTGTCAACACTGAATCTGATGACCAGTTCAACTCAAGACTAGATAAAGTCTTGCGAAATCGCCGTTAAGATCCTCGCGAGTGATCTTCGAAGTTGCCAATGGACACCTTCGAAGATTGCGCCAAAAGTACCCTCCTTGTATGGACCGTAAGGTCTTCTAGGGTACTTATTTTCCTTGTAGCTTCTTGTAGCCCATTCCCTTTAAACGCATTAAAAAAATATGAAATTTCTCTTCCCTCCGAGTAACAAGCAAAAAATTGTGTTCTGAGCACAAAAGTAAGATATGTAACTATTCTTCAAAACTTGAAGAAAAACTCATTTTCAAAATATCCGTATTTATTACAAATATTAAGAAAGAAAAGCTTAAATAACAACAAAGTATAAATTAATTCTACACTTGGATCATGCAATCATGGAATGCATTATCTTGAGTTTATTCTTTATTGATTATTTTGTCTCTCCAAAGGACATTATCTCGAACATGCATTTGCTTATTACGAATTTCTCACACAATGCCTGGTATATTTCATAGCAGGCAAATTCTTAGGTTCTAATCACGCTTATCTCATTACAGTTCAGGCTAACCAGATGTATAAATAATAAAAGTTTAAACGAGCTGGACTTTTAAAATATCAGACAAAATTTGCGGTTCGGCCTTCTTGAACTACGTAATCCTTACAAAAATGAATAGAAGAAAGTTGAAATAGCAGTGAGGAAAAACTATTTCTTCAATTCTAAGTCTGGAGGAGTGCTTTGAGTTAACAGGCACAAGCGTGTCCCAACAGCATGGTGCCACCTGCCACACTGCCAAATCTGTTTTAACCTGGCTTAAAGACTGTGAGATTAAGTTCATTGAAAATTGGCCTGGTAACAGTCCCGATTTAAACCAGATTGAGAACCTTTGGCAGGTGTGGCTCTCAGTAGTACCTCCTCTCATTAAAATACACCATTAAGTAAAGCGGGATAAAGTTATTACTGGCTCTTTGAAGAATAATGTTACTTAGTAAGAAAAATAAAAGAAACAAGAAATATGAAAGAGTAAAACATAAAAAAAGTAAAGTTATGTAAAAGGACAAAGATTACTGGTTGTTTGAAATGTTTCGAAAATAAGAATAAAACAAGAGAAATTGACCGCAAAAGCCTATCAATCTAAAAGATTCAAATAGAAAGTATTGGATCAATCTTAATTGCATCACAAAATAAATTTTAAGAGCACATCTGGCGACTGCCTCCTTGGGCATAATTCGCCGTACTTACCAGTGCCTAGTACTAGGCTACTTTAAAATAGTAACATGAAAAAAAACAACAATACTAAAATAAAACGAAAGAAGGACAGTGGCAGGAAGTAAGCTCCAGCATCGGAGGGAGGTCCGCCTCCCCCCGCGTAGGAACGTGCGACCTATAAAAATAAAAAAACCCCAGAAATAACCAACTAGTATAATAAACGGTAAGTCCATCAGTCAATGTGCACGAAGTCTTCCCGAGTACAAGGGACAGTCAACAGCAACCCCGCCCATCCTGCTAGCGGGACAGGTAACGTGCGTGAAGATCGCCCAGACTGGGACATTCAACAAGATTGTGCCGAACAGTGTGGGGGACAACGCAGTCTTCACAGTAGGGTGCAAGCGAGCGCTCCATCAAATGGCGGTGCGTCACGCGAGTGTGTCCAATTCGGAGACGACAGAAAAGAACCTGAAGCCTTCGTGGCATTGGGGTAGGTCGATGAGAACGGTCGCGACGCAATAGCACGCAACTTTAAGTTACCCTTGACCGTCTCCCATCTTCTTTGCCAAGCAACCCGGAGAGCTACCCGTATTCTTGCCAGGTAGTCGCTGTGAGGAAGAGCGAAACGATGGTCTGGTCGCCCAAGCCTCACGGACTCTTCGGCGCTATCATCAGCGCGCTCATTCTCCGCAATTCCTACATGTCTAGGACCCCACCCGAAGACAATCTCGACCTATACCCGGCTTGCCAAATCCGTGGCGTCACAGATATCGCGAACTAGGGAATGCGGAGATTCCAATGCCCTGAGAGCACTCAGTGCGATTTGTGAGTCGCTAAAAATCATAATGTGGTCTCCGAACCGGGCACGTCTCAAAATTTCCCGTACCGAGTGGCGTATTGCAACCAGTTCGGCTATGAAGACAGACGCAGCACCTAGGCGATCCCGCTGACTTCAAATAGAGGGCATACAGCGTGGGAGCCGACCATCTCTTTGTACTTGGACCGATCCGTATACAGCAGCACGGTTCCAGCGTGACACGAGGTGTTCTCCAAAAAGGTCGAACGCAATATTCCCGGCGCTTTTAAAGCTTTGGGAGCAGAGACGTGGAGACGAATAGTCAAAGGTAGTACCATCCAGGGTGGCGTACTAAGCAGAACGAGGGGCGCCACCGGACCGAGAGCTATACATGGGTCTCGAAGGAGTTTACTAGCCCTAAATCCAAAGGGCCTAGGATATGAATGGCTTTTCTCGGCGGCCTAGGCACCGTCGAACTCAGCTTCAGATGCATTGAGAGCTGTTGGCGACTGAGGGAGGCGCTGGGATTGCGCATACAGGTGAATAATGCACTGTGCACGGCGTAGAACGAGTGAGATCTCCCCAGCATCGAGAAGTAGGCTCTCAATGTGGGAAGTGCGGAAGGCACCTGTCGGCAGGCGAAATCTAATGTGGTGGATCGAGTCTACCTTCTGCAATACACGCTCAGCTTCGGATGCATAAAACTCACAAACGTAGTCGAGCTTCGAACGAACAAAGAATCGATAAAAAAGTAAGTCAGCAGCCCTGTCAGTGCCCTAACCGCTGAACATCACGGAACGAAGAATATCCATAGCACGGGTTGAGGAGACCCTAAGGCTGCGAATATGAGCCTCTCAGGTGACACGTTGATAACATACAAGACCATGGAAACGTTTCAATTCAAACACTTGCCTGCGTACTCCATTGAAAAACAAGTCTGGGTCAGGGTGGAGCCATAGAGGGCGGCATATGTGCACAACCTAAGTCTTGGCCAAGGAAAATCGAAACTTGTGCGCTTCGGCTTAGCGAGAGACGCGGTTTAATGACTGTTGGATTCGACGCTCCAGAGTTGGTATCTGGGCCGCGCCAAAAGAGATCGATAGGTCGTCCACGTAGAGCGTAGCGAGAACATATTCCGGCAGCACGGAGGTGATGCCGTTGATGCTCAGGGCAAAGAGTGACAGTGTGGACACTGCTCTGCGAAACACCCTCTTCCTGCTCCATTGGGCATGAGAGGGCTCTCTCCACCCGTGTGCAGAACCGACGATCTCGTAAAAATTCAAGATATAAAGACTGGGAGGCATTTCCTAGCCCCCATTGTGTGGAAAGTCGCTATCATACCGTAACGCCATGCCTTATCATAGGCCTTCTCCAGATCCAAAAACACCGTGGCGTAGTGCTGTCTTCGAAGTAAGGCCTCACAGACGGCATTTTCTAGTTAGAGCAGAGCATCCGACGTGGAGTGAAACTTGCGAAAGCCCCACTGTGCAGAATACAGAGGGCCTCTGCTGTCCAGAAAAAAGCTAATCTAACAAGTCCCAATTTCTCCATCAACCTGCGCACGCAAGAGTATAGAGAGATTGGGCGGAAACCGGCTGGAGTAGAGTGATGTCTCCTCGGTTTGCCAATGGCAAGCACAGTAGCGATTCGCCAGGAATCCGGGAGAAGACCCTCCACCCAGATCAAGTTAAACAAATCTAACAGAAAGGCCATGCCTCATCACATCCAGTTGTCCAAGCATGGCGTACGGGACATCGTCCGGACCATGGGCGGTGTCCGTGCTCGAAGCAAGAGCGGAACGCAATTCACTCAGAGTAAACCTGTCGTTGAAGGATTCCCTGCCTCTGAAGGTAAAGTCCAGCTGCGACATCACGACGTGCAGTGAATGCTGGCGGAACAGCATCCCAGCTAAAGAATGCGGAGAGAGCAGTCTCGAAGGATTCCGCCACGGACGCGGAGTCCGAGTTTGCGGCCTCATTTTCCTGGAGGATGGGAGGGAGGGGGATCATGAGAGAACTGGTTCCGAATCCTTTCGACTCGCTTACACACCTCTGCTATAGCGGTATTCCCATTAAGTGAAGCCACGTATGCTCGCCAAGAAGAGAAGCGGGCATGCTTCGAAATATACCGGAACCTAGCCCTAGCCCGACGAAATTCACCGATAGTGAAATCGTTCGGGCGCAGCGGTTATAGGGCATGTAGGCATAGCGCTTCTGATTGAGGGCTGTCTCACATTTGGCTGGCCACCACGGGAATAGTCTGCGTGCAAAACAGCCAGACCTTTTAGGAATAATAGTTAGGCCCGCGGCGATGTGGTTGCCGGAGAAGAACTCAACATCCTCATCTACCGACCTAAACTCCTCAACTGAGATAGAGAATTCAGTGATTTCCTAAAATACAGACCACTGCGGCCGCGCCAAGCACCACCGGGACAGCAACCCCCCAGAAAATGATATTTGAATGGGAAAGTGATCACTACCATGGACATCATCGAGCACTCCCCCCAAACAGGCTGTGCATCCAGGGGGGGACAAAGATAGATGGAGTCAGGAAAATGACGCCTTTCTCGGGCAGTGATGAGTAAATTCATCCACATTTAGGACACCTATCTCAAGTTCGTCAATCAGTTCAGCAAGGAATTGACAACGGGGATTAATAGAGTAGTCTCCCAAGAGAGGGTGTCTACCATTTAGAACTCCGAGCCAGAGAAAGGGCCTCTGTAACAGGCCAACGAAGCAGCGTAATTCTCCGCTTCGAAGTTGGCTGACGGTGGAATGTACGCAGAAATAACAGTATAGATACTATCCAGATGCAGCTACACAGCTACTGCCTGAAAAGAGGTATCTAAAGCGAAGAGAAGAACGGAGACATCATGCCGAGTGTAAATTGCACATCCACTCGTCCGGCTAACATTCCTTGACGGTGGGGTTGCAAAACCCTTATAACCCGAGAGGGTGGGCATGGGGCATGCGCCTAGCATGGTCTCCTGCAAAAAGATAGCTAACGGGAAACGGGAGGAGACGAGCCTCCAAAACTCCTCCCAGCTTGCCCAGAGTCTGCGGCAATTGCATTGAAGAAATATGCCGTCCAGGCATAGCTTGGATGAGATGCGGGGGCATCTTCGAAGAGAAGACCCCACGAGAATGGTCGTACGCTTTCGGGAGGCAGAACTCCAGGCGTTGTTGGCCGGATAATGCGCTGAAGGCGCTGTTGCCTTCAAGGGCTTATTAGGGGAGGGAAGGCGGGTTGTGCGACTTCGGAGGCAGGGCCGCTCATTTCGAGGTCCACCGTCTCTGCGCAACCCAGCCCACCACTTGGCGTGGGCGAAGGAGCCGAAGCTCCTTTGGTTCTGTCCTTCTTTCTGGCGGTAGCTTTAGGAACCCTGGAAGATGGCCTGGCGCCTACCTTCAGGGGTGTTGCCTCCTGTGAATCTAACAACTCGGTGGAAGCGCGTGGACTTTTCGCCTTACGAGAAATGGTCACGCTGGGAGAAGGGGGAGGGGGCTGGTTTTAGCCGGGGATGCTATGGACCCTTTGTGCCGCCAGCTTTACCACGGGAAGGCCCAGGATGGGTAGAACCCGCAAAAGGGTTTCGAATGGGCGGGTAAACGACCGTATTCGTAAGCCTGGAGGGGCCAAGAGCAGAAGGTGTGTCTTTTTCACCATTGAGGCATAGGACGTCCCGGGCATCCCCGGGTGCGTCAGGACCAAGTCCTTAGCCTCGCCAAATGAAAGAGGATCCTACGCCTGAACGGCCAGGATTTCCTTCTCAATGAGATACTCCTGACATTGCTCCTAAGAAGCGGGGTGCGGCTCTCCGCAATTGACACAATTGGCTTCACACAATTTGGACTTATCGTGCGCGGCCTTGGAGCATAGAGGCGGACTCGGGTTCGGTGATTGCCGCCTAGCCTGGATTCACCCCCATGGAACATCCTACCGTCCGGGGCTGGGTTGCCTCGAAGACCATTTATATCTCGGTGAAAGCCTCCATTTGGCCCCCTACCCATAACATCACAGGTACCATTGGAAGCGGTCTCTTTAGGTGGGTTAAGAAGGAAGCGCATGCCTTGAGCCATACTAGGTTTAATTTCCGAGCCATCAGGTCTTTTAAGGGAAGCAACCGATGGGCCGTGTCTTCGCTCTACCTCCTAAGGAAGTTTGCCCTACCGAGCCGCTTCAATGGGGAGCAGGCGGTTATGGGCTGTCTGCTGGCTTTCTTGGCATTCCCCTTAGAAAGTAAAAAGGGGACTGCCCCTGGAAAGAGGAAGGCACCTGAGGTTACCTCCACACAAGGGAGTGTAAAGAGAGTCCCTTACACACGTAAGTCAAGGAGAGGAGTAAACCTCCTCTCCGGTCAAAGAATTTTGGAGGTTCCCCTGTAAAAGCACGGGGCTAGGGGTACCTCTGTTTTTTCAGTGGAGCTGCTGAAGGTGGCTCCGTCTATGGTGAGGGGGAAAGGCCTAGAGGGTTTGGTTTTCAATTTTCATTATCGGGCATGGGGACCCTATTCTTTTAACGGGATGCAGACACCAATCACCCCTCACAAGTGCTGTCCTTTCAGGCCACCCTTCCCGCCTGGTGACCTGGCTGCCCGTCGGCATGGTGGCTTCACCATCCCAAACCGGAGCTCAGGAGTTAGGGAACCTTGTCCCCCACACCCGCAGCCCCGATCCGGGAAAGTTGGCTGAGAAGAAGGTCAGCATCTGCCCTGTAAAAATAAGGGCCGACCAGAGAAAGTTGTGGGAGAGGTTGTAGGGGAAGTTAGGAAGTAAGGTAGAAACACAGGCTGTCTTAAAGAAGGAGAAGAGGCCGTTAGAGGTGCTGAGTCCCGCGCCTCTTACTGGGTAATTGCATCACAATATGAGATTTCCTGAATTTTTGCATAAATTTAAAGTTCGTTTTCTTCTAATATAATATGCGCCATTCCTTTCTCTTGTTTATAAGAATACGGCTGATTTTGTTTTTTATTTTTCCATACGTAAAACATTGATTCTCTCTATTTCAAGGATGAACTTGTATCACCCTTAAAGGAGATTCATTCAAATATAGCAGTGGCAGAATTATTGTTTTTTTTTAATTTGACATTTCCCTACGAAAGAATCGATTAAACCAATTTCATTTATTGAAAATTGGTTTATTTTTATACATATGTAGGTATAGTGCTATTAATTAATAAGTAGTTTGACTACCTTTAGTATCCATAACTTCTTTAGCACGTCTTGGTATGCCAACCTACAAAATAATTAATAGCACTTTACCATTTCATCAAAATAAATTCCTTTGCAATAAATGAAATTTGCTCAATTGATCTTTTTGTAGAAAAATGTCAAATTTGGAAAAAATTATTCGACCATTACTCTAAGTCGTTTAGAACTTTGATCTTTTCCATTATGTTCTACTCTTATTTTATTATATTTCCTTGTTTCTCAAAGATTTATGCTTATTTATTTCTTAATAAACCTTTGCTTAGAAGAATACATTAGTTCGTGAAGCAGAATTAGGAGAATTTTCTTTGATCCCTAAACTAGAGCTTACAATCACACGTCTACTAAGAACATCGATTTGAAGAAATTTGTATGGAAACGTCTGAAAGCTGCAAATTTCTACTTCATGCAAAAACTTTTGTTATTCTTTTATTAATTTGAAGAAGTTTTATTTTGTAAAATTTTATTTTTAGAACATGAATTTAAATATTTTTCCAAAACTTTTTGAAAATAGCTGAGGAAGATGAAAAAGGAACAAAGTAGAAGATTGTGGTAATTTTCGATCTGGTACCTTCCCTCATAGATGCTGCATATCATTGGTGGGCTCGAAATCGGCAAGATTCCATTAACAGTTTGGGCGAAACATTGTACTGAAAGTGATTTTCTTGCAATCTTAGAATAATACATTCTCTTTTTGAAATTCTTCTATAAACTGTGTCAAAAATAATAATCCCTTACTCTGAGAATATAAAAATATTACCAATACAATTTTCAAAGTAGTCATTCGGAATTGTTTGAATCAACATTTGAAATTTATTGTAACATAGAATATCGATGGCAACACTTGGTAAACCTTGTCTCATTCTCGAAGTATCACCTATTCGGAGTTCGATTGACTCCTACTACTGAATATTTCCAATAGACCTTTCCTGTACCTTTGGGGTCAATAATAACCATTCATTCTTCATATACTAAGAATTAATACGATTTTGGCCAAAATTGAAGATTTATTGAATATATGTATTAGTAATTAATATGGAAAAACGTTACAAAAAAGAGATAAGAAAAAAGGGTTGATAGGATTTTTAAGGTGATTTTAACGCGTCCAGCTGGCCACCACCTTAGGGAGCATTGCCACCGAGAAAATGGACGGGATAAAATAAAAAAATACTTTAATACGAAATAGTGCTCTACCAGACCTTGTTCCCCCAAAATACAAAGACAAGATCCTATATTTTAAAGTACCAATTTATAATCAATGGACAGAAAACCCCTCTAATGATTTCCACTTGTACTCCCTTCCGGGTGCTTCTCCTATGAGGAAACATAGAATTTGTTAATGGTCGAAAGTTTTTTAAATTATTAAGTGAGAGTTTATTAGTAAATATTTCTCAACCAGAGCATTTACAACTATGCTTCAAACAAGAGAGATTGAAGTTTTTATGTTGCTTTTGTGGGGGTCGAACCAATTAAACATTCGTTTGAAAAAAAACTTCCTGCTTTGTATTAATCTCTTTAGATAAATGGAAAGATAAACAAAAAGTTATTATTATTATTCAAGAAGAAAAGTTGTCATTACTGTCCGCCATTTAGAGGCTTGTTCCAGCTATTTGCCGGGGAATAAAGAATCCAGCTATATATATTTTCCTTTATCCTAAGGTAGCTCGCTGATCACATAACTCAGCCTACGAAACTACACAAGAAAGAATTTGTTATCTAGACCTTATACTTTCACCTTCCGAAATTTTGTATTAAATTTAACTTTAAAACAATCTCGTTTTGAAAGTTCCTCAGGGCCATCTCCATGTTCTACAGATTACCTCACCTCCATATCAAACACTTCTTCCTATGTTTAAAAGGCAAGGAAATGCTGGTTGTGCCACTGATATTAATGCTTCGGAATACTAGTCATTGAGTGAGACTAAACATATGTTCGTACAACGAATTTAGAGAGAAATACTAGAAATCAAAAATTGACTTTTTATATATTTATGTACAAATATTTGGGTATCTGGTGAGGATGGGGAGAAAACTAATTATTTAATATTTTTCCACCAGATTTAGTAAAGTTTGAGTCCCCAGTCGTTACATGGATTTTAGCAATACCTTCGGAATTACCACTATGTGTGTAATTTTGAAATGATGGTATAACAAAATGAAATTCTGTAATCAAGCCTGTACAGGTTACCTCAAAGGAAAAACAGGAACTGTTTAACTACATAGGTACGATAGGTGCATGTAAAAGAAGAATTGAAGTTGCAAAAAGATAAAAATGAAAAGACTTAAAAATCAAATTTCTTCATGAAAGTTCATTCGAATATATGCAAACATACATCACTCACTCAAGACACCACCTGAGTCCACTTTTCCTTCCCTTCTACTCACTTGTGTGGCACTAATATTCACCCTTTTGTTTCCCCACCTCCATAAAAAAGGGGCATAAATTTATTACTTAGGTTCTGCCACAAAGCAGAATGTTCGTACTTCTGAGAATTTGTTTGTATAGGATTTTAAAAAAATTTCTGTGAAGATTTCAAAAGCTTAAAAACAACTTTATGGATTTACGAATGGTGTTTGATTCCCATCCCTTGCAGCAACTCAGTATGTGTCTCGCATACATTTCACTTATACACTCCCTGCATCAAATCTCATCTGGTTTTCGTCTTACTTAAAATTTGAAAGTTAAGGTAAAGAATTGAAAAATTGTAATTTCAGAGAAGCATTATATATAATTAATATAACTTAAAATTTTTCCTGAAAAAATTTAAAATACTTGAATTTCTCTTTGCCTTTGCTTTAAACTAAATAGTTGAATGTCCTTTATGCCTAAGCAGTTTTAATATAACCGTAAATATCACTCTATACTCTATCACTAGGTATATATGTATGTATTCAATTTGAATGACAAGTACATAATAAATGCTAATAAAACCTTACTTTCTACCAGACATCTCCACCACAGAGAAGAAATATTTCCTTTTTCCTGATTTAGGTTCGAGTTTATGCGCAAAACACTCGACAAATGTTTATTTTCCATTTTCATCACTCTCTTTCCATTTCATTCCAGAGAAATGCAAATGTATCGGGAATATTTTCCGATTCGTGTAAAAAGACCATTCAAATAACAATTCCACAATCGGAAAGATGAAATAAATGAAGGAGTATGTAAGATCCTGTGAAAGAAAGGGATTATCACTAAGAGAGAATTTGAAAGTTTTCAGGGCTTTTGAAGTCTTCCAAACACCTATCACGGTAAGCAAAGATAGCCAGAAATGCTCGTCCAGAAAAGTTTGCATACATCTCTCCTGCAAGACAAAACAATTTTCAAGTCTAATATTTAATTCTCTTTTGTTAATTTATTTCTAAATATTAATTATTTAATTTCTAACTCATGAAAGGCGAAGCAATTTACTACATCAATTCATGATAGTGTCTAAAACGACCATTAAAAAGCAGATATAAGAAGGGATAGTTATTAAATTTATTTAATGCTTGTTTTACAGGATGTTAGATGGACCCGTTGAATATAGAATTTTAAGGCCAGCTGCTTTCGCCAACACCATGCATAGATGTGTTTTTTGTAAGAAATTTTCAAGGGCTTTTACCCTATTCTCCACAAAAGGTTATTAGGAATGATTACCTTAACCAAGATAGCCATACCGCCTCCGATATTTTTATTAGTTAATTTGTTTTCTTTAGTACCTTTTTCTTTCACCAATTTATCTCTCTCCTTTCCGCTTAGTAATTGATTCCTCATTGATCACACATTTTTCTTATCATTCTCGTATTTAACTATTAGGTAATCCGTATATTTATTAGGAAGTGATGATATTAAGATGATTTTTTGAATATGTCGTCTGCATTTTAAGCCGAAACAAAAATTGAAATTTGAATTTAAGTTCACAGTAGCAACTGAATTTAGAATTCAATTTTGACTCAAAAATAAACCAAGAAGTAAACCGAAAATTCAAGTTTAGGTCAAAAATAAAAGGAAGAAATCAACTAGGATTTCAATTTTTTTGAATAAAGGATCATAATTAGGATTTAGATTAAATTTCCTAAGCGACCTTTGCAAGTTGTTTGTAGATAAAATTTAGTTGCCCTTGCGTGTTCAAAAAGGTCTGCGTTATTGGTTTAAGTTTCAGGCAACGTATACAAATTGATTCACACTAATTAACTTTGTTAAATGAGATGCACACGGAGGATAATCCAGCTTCTCTGCGTCCTACTAAAGGTTAGGTAACATCTCATTGAGCTCCATTTTAACATCACAATAATAAAGAAGAAAAGCGTCAACGTATGAAAGTACAAATAATCATCAACATAAGGCTTACGATATTCAATTGCCATTTCTGTCTACAGCATTTCAACATAGGTGCTATTCGTAACTGTCCCCTTAAAGATAAAAGTGACCAATCAATCCTTGTCTGGTAAACGAAACGATACTGTTAATCGTGGTCAATTAGCTTTGTTATCAATGAAAGTGAAAAGGACTATCAGATGACATATATCTTCAATTGTGTAAATTTGAAGTACCATAAAGCGTAAAATTTACTTTATGAGACCTTCCAATTTTGTTGGTAAACTCAGCATCTTCGGTTTCCATTGACAAAATTCAAGTTTGCGTTACTCTTATTTTCAGTGATGTTGCGTAGCAGATTACTCATTTCCCTTCCATTGATAATTGCAGGAAAAATATATATTTTATGTTTTTGTTTTTAAAATTATAAAGGATATAGTAATATGGAGATTGTCGAGTCTTCTATAGAATAACCTATATAACTCTCTCTATATATATACATATATATATACAAAAGTAAGCAATATAGAAGAAATTTGCCAGAATTATAGCTGCCGTGAAAAATATAATAGAAAAATAGTATAATACAAGAATATAATTGAGAAGCAACGTTTGGCTAATTCTAAAAGAACTACTGGATCTATGCAGTCACATCAATCACAAGAGGGAAGATTCTTTCCAGCTAAGCTCAATCTCACGATTGCAATACGTTACGGAAAGAGGGTAGGTGTTTGCTCCATACGCACTTATTAATAAACTAAATAGCCTTATTTAATAGAGTATTACTGAAATACCAGTTGGAGTAAATTAAATGTTGAATTGAAAATTTAAAAATCTTATGATGATATATTATGCACATATAAAATGGAAAAACTGCAGAATAGAGTCAATGGGATCAGGTTTATAAAAGAGAAGTGAAAATGAGTAGAATTTGTAGCATATTGTTTGACGCTAAGCGGTGAAAATTTATCGAAGAAGTGGAAAAGATGTACTAGTATTATGACACTTCAACTTCAAATTAAAAGATATTCTGGTAGAAGATTTCAAAAAGCGATTACTGGAAAAATCGGAACAATAAAAATATATATAAATACAAATCATTATCGAGATCTGTAGCAAAAGTATTCTAAAAGCCCCAAATATAATATTGACATCTCCCAGTAATACACAGAGAAACCCAAGCGCTTTAGATTTTTTGTACGTTATTTCCATTTAGGTTCTTTTACATGCATTTATTTATTAATTCTTAGATCACATATAAAAATACAACTGTAAATTTTCTTTTGGAGCAACAAGTGGTGACCTTTTGACTCAAAACGAGGAGAAGGCAGAAAATGAATACAAATAAAAAAATCAAACATTCAAAGGTAAGAACCTATCCCGCCAACAATCCCTTAACCATCATCATTCTAAAGATTCAAGGCCAAATAGGTAAACAAATAAACTAGAACCGACAATAACGAAATCTCATTTCCTAAACTCCTATGGTGTGAGGGAGCTATTCAGTCAGCTCCATTTCCCATTAAACGCCCTGGGGAGAGCACCTAAATTTTCGCATTCTTGAAATGAAGCCAATTATGAAATTCCTTTCATTATTGTCAACCTTAAGCTCATTAAATCATCGCAGAAGTTATATTTACGACCAATTTAAGCGGATTCTAACATTCAATTTATGAACTACGCCTCAAAAGCAAAATAATATAGATTTTGAATTTTCAAAAATGACTTCAATGGTAAACTCGCTGGTCATTTTTAATTTTTTTATTGGATTTGAGAGGAATTGCCAATTCTATGCAGACTATCGATTTTCAGGTTTCTACTGTGACTATGGAACTAATTTCATACTAGATAAATAAAAGTTATGCAAGTCCGTCTATTCAGTTGCTCTCAGGGAATAAGAACAAGGTTTGCTACGAAAAGTCGCATGCTCTTACTTATTCTGATTTAGGACATTTTGATCTTCAAAACTTTCAATAATTCTCGGAGTAACCTTGGACGGAACTTGGCAAAACAACATAAAGGTCTCAAATTTCGTTAAAATAGGCCGAATAGTTATGAGGTTAGTGTCAAGTCAAATTCCCGGTATAACCTTGGGAGGACATTGGAAATCAAAACATTTGAAAGAGAATGTAAAAAAGAAATAAAGGTTTTAAATTTCGCAAGAATAGGCCGAATAGTTATGATGTTATAGGCCACCCAAATTAAATCTAGGGCTAACCTTGGAAGGTTCTTGGTAATTATATCATTCGAAAGAGAATGCAAAACACCATTAGGGTTTCATATTTCATTAGAATAGGCCGAATAGTTTCAATGTTATTACAAGACAAATAAAAGCAAACGAAAACCGACCGACCAACTAATAATGTAGAGTCGTGAAACAAAGAAAATTAAAAAATATTAAAGGGTAAGAAAACAAAAAACTGAGCAAGATAGTGCAAGTCTTTAGGTGGGACCTCGTGTATTTCTAAATGGTAAGTCAGATACAATCTACATACAGACGATCCGTTGAAGCCTTTTCAGTTTGTTATGTCTCTCGAACATACATTTAGTTTGGTCGGATCGCATAATCCAATGAGAGACTATAATGTATCAAACGGTTCTTCCCATTGATTTCTTACAGGAGAAGGGTATTAGTGTTTTAACTGGTCGGTATCACAAGGAGGTATTACAGAATAAATCCATCTGAATTAACATATAAAACACACAAATATGCAGCCACTATATATAAAATATACGGCAATATTGGAAGATTATTTTAAAATTTTCATGTTCACTACACTGCATTTACTTCTTTTACTGGGAGAAAATTCTATATATTCCTTTAAATAGGAAGTAATAAACGATAAATTGTGTTTAGGTTTCAAAATTTAGTAAGGAAACGTTTCCTAAATTTCAAAACTGAGGTTACATTGGACCGAGAAGACAAACAGCGTTACTGGTAACAGATTAATGACTTCTTACTTTCAAGTCTAAATTCCTGACCTAAATCTAATAACCGTAAACAACGAATAAATAAGGCAAGAAAAGAGCTTGAATGTTTTGTGCCTTCATTTTAATAAACAGTAAAAAGCATTGATTGATTATGCGAGAGCAATAACACCTGAATGAGAAAATACAAACCTGGAATACAAGGTTATCGATTGATACTATTCGCTGGAGCAAAGATGGTACGAATAATTATTTAGCCACTTGTTTTAGTAGTGTACTGCAGAAACATATACCTTTGTTTGGTAGTGATACGGAAACATTAAGTTAGAAAATTATATTTTGGACAAATTGGATTTATTCAGACTAGGACTCAATCAAAATATCAGTTTTCAAAATATGAAGGAATTTTCAGTAGCGTGTACGAGAGGAAAGTAAATCGGCGTGTGGCATTAGAGAATATATTCTCTGAAGTAAGATTTGCAACTCTTTCACCCTCACAACAAGTTTCATTTTACTCAAGTTAGGGGAACTCAACACTTTTCTCTATCTAACGAATTGTTCTATGAATGTCTGAGAGTGAGCGAAAGCAAATGAGATTAGAGTACACTATTTTTTTCTCATCCGAAATTCTACGAGTTTAACGGTCGGCCCAGCTTTCGCTAAAAATCTAACATCAGATAAAAATGCACGCAACAACGAGATTGCCTTCTGTGCTGTCTCGAGGAGAAAACTGTTTACTTTGTGAATGAAGGATGAAATATCACTTCAATATTGGAGCGCCGAAAAAATAAGAATGGAATTTTCTTAACAGAAAAATGATGGAAGAAAGCATAAAAATTTTAGATTCTCCCCTAATCGCTTTCAATTACTCTTTTTCGAAGCTATGTATACATATAGATGAAGAACAATCAAAATTAAACATATAATTTAATCCACATGAAATTATTCAGACTGCAAGATTAGGGAACCGGCGAACGAGGAGATTTTAATACATAATTCCCGGTGTAATTCTCCTTGGAAAATAGAGCTGAACCTTCTTCATCAACCCAGTCTATTTGAGAGAGCTTCTCCGACATCGCTCAAACGTTAATCTCTCTTGGCTACTTTTTTCCTGCTCTAATGTTTGTTAGTACGTTTGTAATACTTTTATTGTGTCCCCTACTTTTCCATGTTCTGTTTGTTTGCACGTTCGTAACCACTTATTCTAATATATTTACCAATTTATTTTGGCATTTCAGTATTTTGTATTTGAAGATTTTACGTCTTGTATCTAAATAAAAATCTGCTAAAGTGGCCTATTTTTTCGGAACATTTCTCAGGATAAAATACATTAGTCACCAGAAGAGAAACAATGAACAAGGCAGAGTGCGCTTTGAAGCATAGCAGTTGGACAAACGCCACATGTAGACACATCGAAATCATTAACTGTTACAACGTCTAGAGATAAAATTACACTATTGATATTTATGATCTCATTATTAATATTTCTTATTAGTATTTCTACTAACGATTATTATTCTCTTATTAAAAGCTGGTCTTATATTACTTCTCTCTCTATTTCCTCTTATTTGAACATGTAAATTTTCATTACAATATTTGCATTTAGAGCATTAAAACCCCACAATAAGGATAAGCTATCACTGAAATTAGTGGCAATCATCTTCTCTACTACAAAGAAATAGAACTTCAAAGGCAACATGGAGTTTGATTATTGACACATAGAGTGCTCCAAGAAATTATAATACAGCTTCATGTCCATAACAGAAAGAGCAATTTACGTAAACGAAAGTCTGCACCAACATCTTCTAGTACTCATTAAGAATTTTATAGATTATATGATGACATCAGAGCAGGTCAAAATAAAAACAAAGCCTATTTTAATATCTTTTTACAGACTTTAATGAAAAGGTCGAGCAAAGTAATGAGAAATGCATGGACAAGTTTTCAATGGGATTACGATACGAAAGAAAAAAAGATCGGTCTGACTTTACACTGAGTTAAGACCTAAAAATTAATAACACTATGTTCAAAGAGAAGAATCACAACAAATATGGATTGAGGAAGCCAAACCTATGAAAAATATCATAAAATTGATTATATGATGGTTGACAAAATAATTACTGTCACTTATATACAAGTAATCAAAAACTCAATATCATTAACCAAAAGATGATAAGATGTATCATAAAAAGTAACATTAAAAAGAGAGAAAAAAGCTATTCCCTTAAAAATAACCCCATAAAGATACAGAAAATCTCGTTCCAGAATTCCAGTTCCATCTTCAGAGAGCATATAATTAAAATCACCTTGATCCTTGTAACCCAAGCAAAACACAAACGTAGAACAAGAACCTGATAAAGAAAATGACAAAAAATACAAAAAACATAAAATAAAAACAACAACCTCTCAAAAGAAAGCCCAAATGTAATGAAAAAACGCAAAAATAAAAACACAAAACAAAATCAACAAATTGAATTAGCAGAACTAAACAACCTCATTATAAAGAAAGAGAGCTCACATCAGAAAATATAATATAACTATTGATGAAGACACCATCAAAGAAGAAAAGGGGTATAAATACTTACATAAATAGGGACTTCACAAAGGAAAATCTCACATAGTGGTTATAAAAGCGGAAGATATTATAATCATCAAAGATCGAGAAAAATAGTTAAAAGGACCAAGGAGCATTATGAAAAGTTTTACTTAAGCAAGATCAGCATCCAGAAATACACCAAATAATATCCCGGTTGTTTTGAAATCAGAACTTTAAATTAAATTTTAATGAAAATGTACAAAACACCAAATCAGACATACTTTTGGACTTGTTGAAAGATTCTGGAAATGTCATTGTAGACAAATTAACTTGCCTCTTGACTAATTTCTAAAAAAGTCAAGATTACAAACGAGTGGCACAAAGCCATAAATAATATTCCTTTTACCAAAAAGACATGATCAATTAGATCTTAAAAGCTGCAGACCAAACAGCTATCTCTCGTGTATCTATTAACCCTTCACAAAGTCATTGCTCAAACACTAGAAAACCAGCTAGATGACCAATAGCCGAGATAACAAGCTTACTCAGGAAAGGTTTCTTAAGTATTTGTCACCTACATACTATCCAATAATCAATTGCAAAAACTTCAGAGTACATTATATCTCTATACTTCGTATTTGTAGATTACGCGAAAGCACTTCTCAATCGAAACACTAGAGACCAGAACTCATAATGATTCAGTCATTTTTCAATGACAGAAAGTCTTAAGACAAGGAGATACTATCTCTCGCAAAATATTCACGTCTAGTCTAGAAGAAATCTTCAGGAAGCTAAATTGTCAGAACAAAGGCATTAAGAATAATGGAGAGTACATCAATCCACTGTTTTAAGAAATTAACCATGAAAGCAAAAGTTGGCACACAATGAATCTTAGAAAAAGAAAAGCAGCGACGAACCAGACAGAGCTCGACATGATACATATGTATCTCGGTCAACGCAGAATCACTCTAGATTGGAAACCAATTGGAAAGAAGGGTACACAACCAACGCACAATCCCAACTATAAATTTTAAACCGGGAACCTGAAACCGGACCCGAAAGCTTACATTAAAAAAAATCCAAAGAAACTAGAAAGATCCCACGAGCGCATTATGAGAGAGACAACTTGGCTTGACAGAAAATCAGCCATTTGGCTACTTTGACAATGCAGAGTTCAGAATATTGTGGAAGCTCTATAAGAAACCTAAGATGGAGCTGAGCCATGTGGCAAGATTTCAAGAGGATAGATGGAAATAAAAAATACAAATTGGACTCCCCTTAATAAAAGACAACTGAAGATGGAGCTATGATTTTTAAAAATATGTGAAAAATGGGAAACGAATTGCACAAGACCGAAAAATTCGGAAATATGAAAAGAAATTTCTCTGCACGGTGAGGGGGCAAATAACCGAACTTATCCGCTAATCTTCGGGTATCGGCATGCTATAAATTCAAAAGGAATTAAATTAATTAAAGTTAGTCAAAAAAAATATGATTTTAAATGTGATAAAGGATAAATAAATAGCCAAAGTAAGCTAAAATTTAAAGCATGACATATAACACACAAAAAATATAATAATATGACTAATTAAATGTTACAGAAAATATTAAATTAGACTATATGGAAGCTGAATGTTCATATAATAAATTATTGGGAAAATTCTTATCTTGAGTTAGCGATATCCGACACTAAATTGAAATAGCCTAGTAAAGAAGTTATCAAGCAGAGGTTTAAGTGTAGGTGAGTTTAAATAATTCAGGAATAGCATACAACTTTTGTGATAGAATTGCTTCTATCACATATTAAAACTTATTCTTCCCACGTGCATCCTGTGAGAGAGAAAAGAATGGTGTTCTTATCGCCCACCATTCCCGAGTATTATCTTCCCCCGCTTCAAGTTTAATCAAGGAGGTTCGATCCCCCGTTTGCTTCCAGGCATCCATCTGGCCAGATTGAATTGGGCCTATGGGAAGATAAGATTTTTCCAAGCGCTACCGGGACATAGCATGGAAATTCCACATTGTCCCCTACCCCTGAAGGGCTGGCTCCGGCTATTTATGCGATAGAATTTCGCGTTTGAGTCATATCCTGATTATCTTCGCGAGGCATCACGCCGATCCAGTCTCCCTTGTGCACATAGAAACTCTACCCAGAGAACCCCCTAATTGTCCAGAAGAGGACAATATCCCTGAGTGCCAAGGTTCATACCCCTTGAGACGCCAAGTCAACAGGGCCCCCTGTTGTTCAGAAAGAGAACAACTTTAGAGCAGTTATTGTTCTTCGAGCCCGTTCGACAAGAAACGGTTCTCGCTTCCCTGATATCACGTCCATGAAAATTTAATTCCCCCCTTTTAACGTTCTTCAAGAGAACGCTTGGTTACACCAATAACCTCAATTGTTAATCCAGAACATCTCCGGTATCCTGTCTCAAGGATCGCTCGTACTTCCGAAGCCATACCTCGCTCTCACTCCTCGAAGTCAGTCCTTCCCCCTCGTTAAGGAGAACCCCCCTAAAAACCGCTCCTCCTGGCAAAGAAATCGCCAGTCAGACCGAAGCCATTCCTTCAAATCACCTTCCTCTGCAAGACGACCTTATAAATACGTAAGCTACGAATTGCATTTAACTATTTAACTTTTTGCCAAAGTACCTCCGTGCTTTAACACGGATTTAGCCACCCCTTTCCTTTCTTGTTTATTTTGCCATTTTAAATCCCTTCAAATCTTAATCCTTCGCTCAGTCAAATTTATCCCATGACCTTTTTCATTTCATGTGTATCTCCCATTTTAATCCCGGGTCATGTAAATATTTTCCCTGTGTTGTTTTGATTAGATTAATTACTAAAATTCTATTTTATTAATGCTTGCAATATTATTTATCTTTGGGCTCCATTCCACTTCTTAAGTATATTGAAGATAAATAAGCTCTCTCCAGGCCTATTTATTAACGTAGAGTCATTCTCGGCCATCTGATTAACCCTGCACTCGAATATTGAATAATCTTCACAAAGAATAGATATATAGTATAGCGTCTGGAGCCTCTTCTACGACATATATATATATATATATATATATATATATATATATATATATATAAATATATATATATATATATAAATATATATATATATATATATATATATATATATATATATATATATATATATATATATATATATATATATATATATATATATATATATATATATATATATATATATATATATATATATATATATATATATATATATGAATAACGTTACAGACACGAGGAAAATGAAACAACGGAGAACTGCGAGGCCTTTTGACTAATGGTCCTTTACTAAGCAGACTAAAAGACAGGGCAAAAGAGAAAGATATTTATACACCTGATTAATGAAAATATGGGATATAAAGATTAAAAGGGGCGGGATTAGCAGATACCTGGAAAAAAACATATTAACAAGATGAGCCGTCAGGGTTAAAAAAAAGTTTACGGGTAACAAATGAAATGGGGGGGATGCAATGTTTGGGAATCACATATGCAATATGAAAACAAAAAAAGTTTACACATGATAACTAGAAAATATGACAAAAGAAAAATATGAGGAAAGGTTTTTTTATATATAAATAAGCTAAAAAAAAACTTCTATGTGGTAATCATTAATTCAGAAATTTTATCTTTAAAATCATTCTTAAACATTCTTTTGATACAAGGATCCAAAAAATACATTCCAGGGCTGAAATTAAAATTCGAAGTCAGTTGTATAAATGCCGATTCTAAAAGATTTCGTGAAAAAAAGTCATTTGATTTGGCAATCACAGAACTCTCCTTCCAATTAATACGATGGGAATTTTAACTCAAATGGATAAAAATGGCATTTGATGTTTTCCCAGTGCTTACAGAGTACTTATGTTGCTTAATACGCACATTCAGATCCTTGATAGTTTGCCCAAAATAAAATGAAGGGCAATCCAAACAAGGGGTCTTTATAAATTACGTTATTTGTTTCATTAGGGCAATTTTTTATTAACATTCTTTTTATAGTATTAGTATAAGAGAAAACAAGATTTACATTAGGTGTTTCTAACAATGTTTTTACGGTTTCAAAGCCATTAAAATTAGGTAAAATTAGGATATTCTTGGGTGCTTCCTTCTCAATAGTACTTTCGTTATAAAACTTTTTGGGGATTTATTATAACAAATTTCAAGTATATTTTCTGGATAACACAAGTCTGCACCGATTTTTCTTATAGATTCAATTTCCTGATCCAAATATTGAGGACTAACAATGCGCAACGCACGTAAAAACATAGAGGAAAAAATTGATATCTTAATATTAAGATGGTGGCCTAAATAAAAATGGACATAGGTTAAGTTGTTGGTTTGTTTCCTATAAATACTAAAATTGCAATTAAATGATTCCCTATGTATTAAGACATCTAAGAATGGAAGGCAATTGTCTTTCTCTAATTCAACAGTAAATTTTATGGAAGGTACCTGGTTATTTGAATTGGAATGAAAATTATTTACATCAATATTAAAAGGCAAAATAATTAAAATGTCATCAACATATCTATACCACTTTAAGAGAAAATCAATGATATTAGGTAAATATTGTTTTTCGAAGAATTCCATATACAAATTTGAGAGTAGGGGAGATAAGGGATTGCCCATTGATATACCAAATATTTGTTGGTAAAATTCACCATTAAAAACGAACTTACAGTCACAAATGCACAACTTAATGAGTGAAATAACATGACTTACAGATAGAGGTAATTCATGATGAGTAAGCTCATTAATAAGATAATCTAAAATGGAATCAATAGGGACTTTAGGGAAGAGAGAGCAAACGTCAAAACTTACCAACCTATCATTGGGGCAAATAGTAATTTGATTTAATTTTTCTACTAAGTCAAGGGAGTTTAGTATATGAGAACCGGATATTGTTCCAAGTAAGGGGGACAACAGTTTGGTAATATATTTTGATAATTTATATGAAACTGAACCAACTTTGCTAATAATAGGCCGCATAGGGTTTTTATCTTTGTGTGTTTTTACCAACCCGTATAAGTAAGGTAACGAGGGAGATTTTTCTGACAAAACACCTATTAATTCCTTCTTATCTTTAAGGATTTTTTTCAGTATACTATTGAAATGTTTAATAACTTGATCTAAGGGGTTCCTTGTTAATTTTCTGTAAGTCACACCGTCAGCCAGTAGGGCATGCATGCGCGATATGTAATCATTTTTATCAAGAATTATGATACTATTCGACTTGTCGGCTTTTGTGATATGTAATGCGTTATCTTTTTTAAGATCAGCCGAACTTTTTTTATACCTAGCGGGGAAATTACTTTCATGACTAACATTGGTGCCGTTTTTGCGTGACCCGCTTACTTATTTTGCGTTATGTTTTTCTATGGCTACAGATTTTTTGCAATATGACCAGTTCGCAGCTATACCAAATCTTTGGGCGCTTTCATTGATGGATTTTTTTCTTCTTAGGAAAAAAGTTTAATTTGGTCCTTTGAATCAGCTAATGAACCAGAACGACATTATAACCGAAAAGCTCCATGAAGTTTAAAAAGACAATGATACTTCTCAAAAAGCTTCCAATTTTCGTTTTTCCGAACAAGAGACAAAATATCCCCTTTTAGAACATGAATTCACTTAAATATGTGCATTCCTAAATTATCCTTCTCTAAATATTTATCACTTTATATTAACCAAAATTCCAATATATGTATGGTCAAACATTCTAATTTTTCAATTCAATTTTCAATAAGTAAAAAAAAGTATGGATCTCTCTCCTGACCTCCGTATATTGAAATATTTATGTAATATCTTTGCCTTTTTCCAATTCAGAGGACCTTGCCGACTTTATTTTTCTTCCGGTTCCTTATTTGATTCCTATAATTCTTGCTTATGTCAAAAATAGCGAAAAGATTATAATTAACATTAGCAATTGAAAATATAAAGTAAACTTAGGCAATCATCATTTCATAGTATAGGCTAGAGTCAATTTAGCATTCTTTCCCTAACCTAATGTAGCTCTTTTAATATGATAGCCCCAAGGATTTGGTACTTAAACATCCCACTCCAAAGTTTGAAATATGTTATTTTAGGTACCATATGTCGACATTAGTCAAAATGTCCTTTAAAACAATTAGGGCACATAAAAGTGAGGTCAAATTGATGAAGAGGATATCCTAATAGTTCCACCCTTGCATTCTATAGATTACACTGTCCAAGCTTTGCGGGGCAGGTCACCGACAAAGAAGAATGAAGGGTTGTACTTTGATAAAACCCGAAGTGGGACGTCTATGTGTAGCTATTTTTGTGATGGACTGGGGTTAGATATGTGTGGTACCCAGCAATCTGAGTAGTTTTCGGAGGGTGTAGGCTGGTAGTGTTCAAGACAATGATATTAATAATTTGAGCGTTTAGTACCCAGTTAAGGAAAGTGGCTAACACCGTCCCTACTGCGTAAGGATAATTATACAACACTAGGCCGACCTATAGTCGGGAATGCTTTGTGCGTGTTGCGGTGTTAGCCAGAGCAGGTTTCCATTCCTTGATCTTTTGGCATTGCACCAAGTGAGTGACTGCGGACGAGCAGAGCTTCACGTTTTTGTTGTGGTGGGGAGTATTCATTGAGGGAAGAGTTTTTGTGTGATTTTTTTGAGTATTTTGTGTGGGGGCGTATGCTTTGGTGGCATTGGAGCAGGAAGAGGCGATGGTGACCTGGGTGGAGGTGGATTGAGTGAAAGCCGAAGAGGTAAAGAAGATAGAAACAGTAGAAGGAGGGATGTACATAGTGGAAGGGGGGGTAGGGGTGAGAGGAAGGATTAATACCGTATAAGTGGAGTTGGGGAGATTGAAAGGTGGGCTAGGGACAGCAAAAGGAAGAGTGGGACATAGAAGGAAAAAGGGGTTGTGGCAATGGAGGAAGGAGTTGGTATAGTGTAAGAATTGGTGGGGGCAGCGAGGGTTGCCAGAACCGGGGCTGCTGAGAAGGGAGTGGGAAGAACCGGATATGAACGAGTTGGGAGAGCAGGATAAGTGCTAGGTTTAGCGGCATATGAGGAGGCTATATTGAGAATGATGGATTGTTTAAAGGTGGTTTAGTGCACCCTGTTGTGCGGAGAAATGCTGTTTTTGTTCTTATTTTCTTCATCTATTAGGGCGAACACGCTCTCGAGGAAAACGAATTGCTCCAGTCTATATGGGGCATAATTCAGGTTAAGGACATTAGCATATAATGGGTCTCCCCGCCTTCACAATCCTTTTGCCATAGTAGAAAGCACGGCAGCCAGCCAGTAGAATTTTGAGGTTGGGTAGAGTGATAGTTGGTGGCATGTTGGCGAAGGTGCGTGCGAGTGTGTAGCCTGGGGGCTTGGGAGGGCCTTGTGGAATTGGCACCAGCTCCGAATGTTCTTGTAACGATTTGGGAGAGGGAGTGGAGCTGTTTTGGGATGGGAGGAATCGAGGCCTCCTCAGCTCCGTCTCAGCATCCGCGCCGGCTTGCACGAAGTTTAAGCAGTTTATGCAGATGTGGGTAGTACTAACGCAGTCCATCTAAATTGCGCTATACACTGCCTTTCGAGCAGAGACGACCTGATGGCCCGTCGAGATTTAGTCCTCCGTTTTGTAGTAAGGAAGACAATGGTATGGCGTAATATTCTGTTGAGGTTCTATGAGCTGCGCGTACGAGTATGTAAGTGTGCATCATATCTTGGTTCCTTGTTTGAGCAGTGTGGTTTTTCAGGGTTCTTCAGACAGTATGATAGCCACCCATTGCTTGTTGCGGTTAAAATAGAGGTCTTGGATAACCTCTTCGCCGTACCCATACCAGAGGTATGGGTGTGGGTTCTGCGTATGTGTATTTGGTGTTTGTTTCGTACTTCTTATTACTGTTTGGTTTACTGTTGAGTTGAGCCACTATGTTTTATCGAGTGTGTACTATTTTTCTCCCTCTTGGGCAAACCTAAATATTAGTGTTAGGTTGAAGTGTGTGTTTTGGATGTTGGTTATGAGAGTGTCATATGTCTTTGAAATCTTTAGTATCGCAGTTCGTGTCATCTTACATTTGTGGTTGTCCGTGTGGAGCAAGCGTATGGTGGTTTCACGATCCATTTCTTCCACTGTGTTTGTGTTTGTGCGGGGGGGGGACGGTTTATATGAGCTTTACAATACTGTGAATTTATGAAAGCCCCATACTCCGTTGCTAACTATCCCTATGAAGGATTTTCTGGATGTGATGAATGGGTGGATGTGCGTTTGGAAATGGATGGGCTCCTTAGATGGTATCAAAACATACCCTACCTAATTATGGATAAAGGCCGAATCAACGGCCGTTCACGGGCGATGCCGCCACTACAGCGAGTTTTTCTTATACAGAATTATTTTAACCGTACACAGAGATGATTACATGCCACTCTGTAGTCCAGGGTTGGGTAAAATTACCCTCTACGCAGTGTGTAGCTCCGTCCCATTCCATGATGTCTCTTGAATTCTGATTCCTCAGTGGACAGATTAAAATCCTCCTATCGTCGAACATTGCAATTTTTACCTTTAAAAAAAAAGCCTAGTTACAACGAGGGTTATTTGTGGAATCCACGCTCACAGGGCATGGAATAGGTAGGGCTGCCATGTTAAAATAACAAGCCTGCTGAAAAATACTTTTTTTAAGTATTTTCTTTAATGACGAGGATTTTGTTTTGGTGTAGGGGAAGACTAGTATTTGTTGGCTCTTTTGTTTACGGGGCTTGGTTAGGGTATCATTTTCAAATGTCGAACTTGAATAGCTGTTCCTCAATGTCGACAGATTACGATCTCATTAGATTTTCGAAGACCTCTTCCACCTTTACGCGGCGGTAAGCATGAGGATCAGTTCACTCTTCAATGTTTGGCACGATGATGAAATCAACTTTGAACATGTGCTTGATGCCTATAGAAAGAATAATGGAGGTATGACTGTGAGACCCACAAAGATCGGATATTGTTAAAGGAAATGTACTGGAAAAGAATTTAAAGAAGAAATAATGAGTTAAAAGACAGTGGATAGACACCGATGCGACATGTTTTAGATTGTTTAATGATAGTGATGCTGGGATAGACTAGTGAGACAAGGGAGACAAGTGAGAAGGGCAGGCGTTAGTAAATGAGCGCGATATTTATGATGCTGCTAACTCATGTATAAATAGGCATTATGTAGTTGTCGATAGGCGAGTGTTGCTGAGTATCGTAAATCTATCGCAGCGTGTTTTCCAGCATGTATTGGGGTGTATGTTGGGTCTCTAGCGAGTTTCCCCAGTTATGGTTTTAGGTGGGTATAAGTGTGTGTGTGTGTGTGTTGAATTGTGTAAGTTTGTTGTTTTCATGTATTGTGGATATCAGTGTGTAACACGGAGAGTGACATACGCGGTTCCATATCCATTTCTGACTCACGGCTTTTAGTGTGATTGCTGCGTAGGGTGTGAACGAACTAATATTCTTTATAAGTTTAACCGGAGTTTGCGGCAAGCAGGGAAGAACCTGTGCAACATTTTGTATGTTTTTTTAATCTTGCTTGTATGATGTTTTGGTGTAGATGGGAAGGCATCAGGCCTTGAAGAGCGCATTACAAAAGACTTATTATTATTATTATTAAATGTTACCTCAAGTATCTTCGTGTGAGGTTTATAAATGAGATTTTCTGAGTCTGAGTAGTTAAGGTCTGGTGTGTGTGTATATATTTGAATTTGTGCATGTACTGATCACGTGCACCATAATGTAATCTGTGGTCTTCATACCTCAGCTTTTGAACTACCTTGTCCACATTAACAGATATGCGGTCGGTAAAGTAACGACAGAGATGACCAATCATCACCAGTAAATGAAGAAACATATCATAAGTAATTAGTTTGCTTGAAAGAAAAGAAACCATCAACTGTCTAATAACTAAATGGATAGATATGAGATTAAGATTCTTTATTTAATTAGTTTAATATTGATACAGACATGTCAAATTGTTTTCATTTAACTCTCTTTGTTCTATCCATGTACATGTTTATATGAAAGAGGTTAATACTTTTAATCATGGATTTTAAAGCTACCTTCCTCTGGTCAGGGAATTTAAGGCTTCTAACCTTTAGTCCATAAAGAATGATAAAATCAATGATTTCTCCTATGTTATCATGTTTTCTGGATTGAAGAGGGAAGCCACTCACTTCGGAAACTACATAGTCTCCATAGTAAAGTTTTACCATTCAACTGCGCCGTTTTTTTTCTCAACCAAGAAACTGGATAGGGAGGGAAAGACCATCCCTTGCAGTTTATTTAGAGCCGTTCCGTAACTTTTAGACCAACAGCAAACAGTAAAATATATATTTCATGTCAAGAGCAGACTCATCATTTTTACCTACAACTTTTGTTTTGACAATCAAGCAGTTCACTATCTACTGTTTGATTCTCTCTAACATGTAATTTTTTCTTTCCTACCATCTCTTCCGAACACTTTTTCGGTCTGTTTTTATTTTTTACATTTCCGGGTCGGGTTAATATCATTTCGTCTTCTTTCCCTTTCTATTCAAAAAATAAAAAATAACCATATCCTGAGCCCTGGCTGACATTTTGTCCACTTGCGACTAAAAATTAATCATTACTTTTTACTTGCTTAAATCACTTATTCATTTGTTTCTCACTCTTCATCCTTGTCATTTTCTTAATTTTTCACAGGTGTAAATTTTAATTCTTCGTAAATAATTGCCATAACAATAAAAAGTACACTGTGCGGACTTTCTGCGGAAAAATTTAGGTGTCTTAATCTCGTGTAATCCGAAGTTTTAAAAAAGACAATGCACCGTAGCGTCACTAAACATAACTGAATTATGAATACATAGCTAGACACTTCATTTGTTTAAATCCTAGAAATTGTTTTACCTATACAGAAAGATTGTAAGACTATTTTTACTATGCGATGCAATATTATTCTCCCTACATGCCTAAAACATTGTCATAATTGCCTGAGTCCAGCGTCGAACAAAGAGATTAATTTCTGAGCTTAGAAATAGATAGTACTGAGGAAACCTGAAGCATCTCACTTTACTTTCACTGAAAGAATAGCATATATTTGGCTATCTTATTGAGGTCTATAAGGTATTAATCAGGTTCTGTGATATAAATTATGACTAAAAGTTTAATATACATAACCGAGTGACAACTAGAAATAAAGTTGCAATCTACTAAATAAAGGATTTAACATGCGATAGCACAGATTTTATTCTCTTATTTAAGCAACTTTGAACAACTTCACAAGAATGTCGTTGAAATTGATGCGGGATATATGCTGAACTTGTCCTCTCGCGTGTCATATCCTTCCTTTCTAACTTCCAGCCTTTCATTTTTTTCTTGAACTAGTCTCGAGTGGACCTTAGTTTCCTATATATTATCACAGTTACTACTAATGAACTCAAATTCTAGCTTTTTCTTTGTAATTATATTCTTTGTATTCTGTGTAGGAAATAACATAATTGAAAGGTCCCCGCTGGGGAAATCGATATACTCTATTAGAGATCCTCACATCTTTGATACTGATATCCACTTTGGAGCATTTGCTTTACTCCTTCGATGGTCGACATGGAACAGCTTGGATATTTATGCGTAGGTTTACCTCCAGGATTTTTAAGCGCGGTTCCATCATATTGATGCGGCCACGGAAATACAGAAGCGTGAGGTAATAAGAAGTTTCAAATTAAGACCAGCAAAATATCTTTGGTTCAATCTATGATTATTCGTAGAGAAATTTTGGAAGGTAAAGTATGGATGAATTTGGATGATCTTTGGCGTAAAAATCAAACAAAAGTAGGACGTTGATTCTATATTATTTTTCCGAGAGCTTTAATAATTAAATATGTGTTCGTCCAATTAATTTGTAAATATGTTGATTTGCGTACTTTGAACTCGTATATTAGCTGAAGAAAGTTCAAAGGTGACAAGATTTTATAACTGAAAGATTTTCCCCTGGGTTTCTTCTGATAAAGCTGTAAATGCGACTTACGACAAGTTTGCTTGATGTTGCCAGGAAGTTCACAATGTGACTCCAAGACTATATTATCTCAATGATTCAGGATTTTGAAGAATTCCTCGAATTAGACCCGTCCGTGCCTATTCTTAAGAGACAACATTTTCACTTCTTTAAGTCAGTCTTCATAGTGCTTGTTTCTTATCTTCGGAATGATTTTTGTTAGCTTTTACTGTACTCTCTCCAATGTGACAATATCTTTTTGCAGGTAATGAGAATAAGTGATCTTCATATTCCAAACGCTTAATTGATTTGAACAATGGAACTACTCTTTCTTTTCTCATATATTCAAAATTTTTGACAATGAAACCGAGTATTCTCTTTGCCTTTGGAGGCATTGGTTTAAAATATGCAGGTGCTCGAGATTAATAGACAGAGGTCTCGCTCATCTGTTACGTTTTGTAACCGATGACTGCAGAAGGTATTAAAGTTTTCATTTGGGAATTCAATGTGCTCTTATTGAGTAAACATATTAACTTTGCACTTATTTAGTGTAAAATTTAACTGCAATATCACCAACCCGTTAAATATCTAATTTAGCTCATGCTGCATTTCCTCTCGATCTAAGTAGTAAAAGGCTACATAGCCTTTATTAGTATTGTGGAGAAATGGCTACATTAAGCCTCCTGGAGGAGTATAGATACATTCAAGCCCCCCTCCCTTTATGAAAATGCTTACCATGTGTGATCGCCTCGCCGCTGTGGGCAGTTGGAGCTAACATATGTTTGAAGGCGACCACCTAAGGTCCTTAAACGACGCTCTAACGATCGTATGACCTACGAGACCCATAAACCCGTGGTTAGAAAAAAAAACGGTGCGAGTCAGAAGGCACGCCAAGTAGCGGTGCGGTTACGAGCCTATAATTTGTGAGCTGACTCGGGCACCCCAGTGCCACCTCAGGAATTCTCGCTCTACCCAGATGCTAACTCACCATTCGCTCCCCCCCCTTCTTTTGCATCTGTGGCCTAGTCACTTCCCCCTTTAGATGGGGCGGCAATCCGCCTATAAATAAGCCCCGCAAAGAAAGAGAAGAGGATTATCTGAAGTCGATACGCCAGAGTAGGATTAGGTCGTGAAGATCGATCCATCGGCTAGACAAGAAGATTTTTAGAAGTCGATTCGCCAGAAGAAAGATTAATTCGTAAAGATCGATCCTTCAGCCATACAAGACTATTTCCGTGAGAAACGATAGGATCAGATTTAGAAAATCGATCCCTCCCCTTTCAGGGCCGTATTAACCTAATTAGTCAAGTTTTATATCGGTGCCATACCGAAGAAGCCTTTTCCGTCTGCAAAGAAGTCCGACTAAAGAAAAGTAAAGCCGCTCACACTCGAGTGATTCTCACATCCCAAGCAACGTAAGAGTGAGAGGAGAAGAACCCTGCCCCAACGAGCTCCCGTTCTTTAATTACGTTTAAGAAGCATTCCCTCCTCGAAAATTCAAGCAGCGACGAAGCAACACTTCAAAGCGAGAGATAAGTCCTCCAGCGACATCCGGCAATCCCTAATACCTACCTGTAAGTTAACAATAACATTTATATCTCTATTGCAATAGTAGAAGTTTAGTACGTCCCACGTTTTAAAGGAGAGTAGAAACCATTATTCTTGAACCTAGGTCATATGTGTTTGTAGATGACAGTACATTAAGTTAATGTTTTATGCTAAACAAATAGGGTCGTGATAAAAATACTAATTGGCAATTGGTTGGTTTATTGAAAGCCTACTTGTTTATGTTTTGTCATTTAAAATTCTTTGAGGCCAAATATAGAAATGCTTTTACTGTTGGTTTGTAATATTTAATTTAAAATACACGTTTATTTTTTGGTAGATTCTGGTGTTTCCTCTTATCCTTATGTGTTTAAAAATAGCTCTTCCTTAAGGACTAAAGCAATAAAATAGCACTCTTAGAACAAAGCCTACTTCATCATAGAAGTAACTCACGCCCCTTAAAGCATACCGCTACTAAAAGGGTGTCAAAGCGTAGAGTGATCAAAGCCAAGGGTCATTCTACGACATATTATAAAAGTGGTGTCAGGTCTAGAGGTTTTATATTAGAAAGAACCCAGCAGTGTTTATTTAAGGAAGAGCTAACACATAAAAGGAACACCAGGAATAATAGGATATTTGACGAGTGGGAAATTGGTAAAGTTAGAGGTGGATACCATCTAAAGGTAATTGTTAGGCCAAGGGTAAGTTTCGGTGGTGGAGTAGGTCAGGCTTGAGTAAAAACAAGGTAGATGACTGACATAAGCGCGATGGCATTGTTTGACCTTTATCGGAAGCAAGGTCAAAGCCTCGGACTGGAAGGAACCGATCTGAGTTCGTTTATTCAGGAGAAAGAGAGAAACGAAAGAGAAGAAAGAAGAGAAAAGATGAAAATGGAAGCAGAAAAGACGAAAATGGAAGCTGATGAAAGAGAGAAGATAAGGGCCCACGAAAGAGCTCTTAGTAAAGACCAGTTAGAGGTGCAGTCAGTGTCATCTAAAACAGGAGTGTCACCAGCGGCCAGCATGAAACTCCCGGAGTACAAGGACGAAGAAGATTTATGCTCATATCTCTCCCATTTTGAGAAAATATTTGAAGTCAATAATTGGGACCTAGAAGAAGATGGGGTCGCCAGACTGTTACCGCTACTCAATCGTAGGATGAGAGAGATATTCGTATCTTTACCCTCAGAAGCGACTGTGGACTATTCCACTCTCAAAGCCGAACTTCTCTCAGCAACAAACCTTAACCCGGAAGAATATAGGATGAAGTTCAGGCAGTCTCGTATAAGACCTGGACAAACGTACAAACATTTTGGCTTTGAGCTTCGTCGAAGCCTACAGTTTTGGATGGAGTCAGAAGAAGTAGAGAACGAAGTCGCTGCGGTCGTTGACTTCATGCTTAGAGATCAGTTACTAAGTACACTACCCCAGGAAATCCGTGCATTCGTTAAGGACCGAAAAGCTTCTACCTTCAACGAGTGCCTGGACGAGGCTGACCTCCACGCGGTAAATCATCGGTTATATCCTAGGGAGTACAAGAAAGAGAAGGCTCCCTCCCCAAAGAAAAATGGGCCGCCACCCAGGCATTTACAGAAGAAGCCCTTTAATTTCGCAGAAGCAAAAGGAACTTATAAACCAAATTTTGGAGGAGAAAAAAATCAAAAAGAAGTTAGGATTCCACAAGGATCATACCCTAATACCGGCACGTATCCCAGGAAGCCCGTCACTTGTTATACCTGCGGGATAATAGGTCACCTGAGTTTCCAGTGCCCACAGAACTCCCGACTGAGGGAGACCTCGAGACAACAGGTGCAAAACCTGACTGCCGCTATTCCAGCAGGACAAGCTTATTCGTCCTACGTCCCCGCGCCAACATCCGAAGGGCCCCAGCAACAGGTAAACTTTCTATTCAACAAAAGTTCGCCAGGCGGCCTACAATTTGAAGAGGGCACTGTTAATGGGTGCCGAGTATCCACTTTAGTCAGAGACACCGGATGCACGTGCATAGTGGTATCCGACAAGTTGCTGCCCCCAGTAAACTCTGCCCATAAGAAATTCGCAATCGTCCACGACTTTTTAGGACGCGACAATCGATTCCCCGTCGTGAGATGTCATATACAATGCAGATATTTCACCGGTTGGACGGACGTGGTAGTAGCCCCGATTAAGTTCTGCGCAGTACTAATCGGACAAAACCCCCTAATTCCCCAGCAAGAAGTGGCCCAACAAGTAGTCACCCGGGCACAAGAAGCCCAGAGGAAAGAGCAACCTGCTAAGTTGACCCCGAGGATTACCCTCGAAGACAATGGGTTTAAATTGACTTCCTTCGCCAGTGCTCAGAAGGAATGCCCCACTCTTAAACCTCTATGGGAGAAAGCTATTAAAGGTGAAATTCTCCAAGTGAAAGGAAAGAAGCCGATCCAGTATATCGTAGAAGACTCACTTCTCTACCGTACTATCAGCGAGGAGGATAAGGAGAACAAGAAAGCACTGTGTGTACCTCAAGAATACACGCAAAGAATTTTGAATACCGCGCATGATGGAATATTAGCCGGACACTTTGGGCACAACAAAACGGCGCAGCAGATATTCCGACACTTTTATTGGCCCCAGGCTGCCAGGGAAATTGTGGCCTATTGCCGATCATGCGACGTGTGTCAGAAGGATCCCTCCAGAGGACGGGTACCTCCCGCTCCCTTACAAAAGGTGCCCGTTATTACCGAACCTTTCTTTCGAGTGGCAATTGATTTGGTGGGACCAATTCACCCCCCTTCAAGTGGAGGACACTCCTACATCCTTACCCTAGTGGATTGTGCCACCCGGTTCCCAGATGCCGTGGCCCTACGGAAGATTGACACTATTTCCTGCGCGGAGGCATTAATTTCAATTTTTGCACGAGTAGGCCTGCCTAAAGAAATTCTATCTGATAGAGGGCGCCAATTCACCTCAGAATTGATGGAGTATTTTAACAAACTTCTGTTAGTCAAGCCAATTTTTACGAGTCCATTTCATCCAGCCGCTAACGGAATCTGCGAGAAATTAAACGGGACTCTCAAAAATATATTGAAGAAGTTGTGTCAAAACAACCCTACACAGTGGCACAGATACCTGCCTGCAGCCCTTTTCGCCTGCCGAGAAATACCTCATCGGACGTTGGGATTCTCGCCCTTTGAGCTATTATACGGGAGAAATGTGCGAGGTCCTATGAGTATTCTTAAGGAATTATTTTCCAACGCGAAGCTCGAGCAAGAAATCAAATCATCTTACGCCTACGTGATGGATATGCGCGAGCGCCTAGAATACTGCTCTGGCTTAGCTCGAGAGAACGCCGAGAAAAATTTAGCCAAATATCGGGACTATTTCGATATGAAAGCAAAGGCTCGAAAATTAAAGGCAGGAGATGAAGTCTTATTATTACTCCCGACCGAAAATAACAAGTTATGGGCCCAGTGGAAGGGACCGTTTGAAGTAATCGAGGCACGGGGTCCAGTCGATTACTTGATAGATACCCCAACAGGGCGAAGAACCTATCATATAAACATGCTAAAAAAATATCACCGCCGCGCGTGCATAAAGAATATTACCCTTCTAGACGAAGAAGAACCGATGGATGCCGTTTACCCGGGTACGCCCCTGCAAGTCATACACACCGTGTGTGTGGAACAAGACGAGGAATACGAACTTCCCTCGCTCTCACCTACCCCGGAAGACCCTCGGGTGGATTTAAAGATAAATCCCCACTTAGAAATTCAACAAAAAGCGGAAATGTTGAACTTGCTCATGGAATTCCCAGAAGTCATTTCTGAAAACCCCGGATGTGCCAAGGATTTTATCCATGAAATAAAACTAAAAACTAATTCAGTGGTTCGGAGCAAACCACATCCTTTACCAATCCACCTACGAGAAGCCTTCAATAAGGAAGTCCGGAATTTACTAAAATTGGGAATTTTAGAGCCATCGGAGTCCGATTATTGCTCCCCCATAGTAATGGTTAAGAAACCGGATCAATCGTTTCGGATGTGCGTGGACTTCCGAAAATTGAATTCAGTGACCGTTTTCGACGCCGAGCCCATCCCACTAATAGATCAAAATCTCCATTTATTTGAAGACGCTAAATTCATCACCGAATTGGATTTGTGTAAAGCGTACTATCAAATACCTCTCGCTAAAGAGTCCAAAAAACTGACGGCTTTTGCGACCGAGAGAGGTCTGTTACAGTTTACCAGGCTACCCTTCGGACTACTTACAGCCGGTAGCAATTATAATAGGATGATGAGGCGAATTATCGCTGGACTAAGCGACGTGTCGTTTTACTTCGACAACGTGTACGTAGCTACCCGTACATGGGAGTCACACTTACACGCCCTACGCTCATTGCTGGAGAAATTGAAGGAGCAAGGTCTAACCGCCGGGCCGACCAAGTGAAATTTTGCCTACGAATCCATTGACTACCTGGGATTCAAAATAGGACAAAAACACTTGACTACCCAGCAAGAAAAAGTGGACGCCATAGTCAAGATGCCCCGGCCGAAAACCAAGAAACAACTCCGATCGTTTATGGGAGCGGCCTCGTTCTATAGGCGTTTTGTACCACACTTCGCTTCCATTGCGGCCCCACTGAATGATTTGTTAAAAAAGACAGCGTCAGACCCTGTCACGTGGAACCCTCATGCAATAACTCAGTTGGAGATTCTAAAAGGAAAACTCGTAACTGCGCCCATTCTTCGCTTACCAAATCCCAACAAGATCTTCGGTCTTCGCACGGACGCTAGTCGGGACGGGCTAGGCGGAGTATTGCTTCAATACGAAGATGACGAAACAGCCTATCCCATAGCTTATGTCAGTAGGAAACTGTTGAGTAGAGAAAAAGCCTACGCTACTATCGAAATCGAAGCTTTGGCCATAATATGGTCCATAGGTAAATTCAAATATTATCTAATAGGGCGCAAGTTCAAGTTGGAATGCGACCATAAACCGTTGTCATACTTAGGTAAAAATAAGTGTAAGAATGGAAGACTCCTGAGATGGAGTTTACTCTTGATGGAGTACCAGTACTCCATTCACTACATAAAAGGGTCCAACAATTGTATGGCCGACTCGTTATGTCGGAACCCTGTCGACGATTAAGGAGCAGCCCAACTATTGTATTATAGCAAAGTTAAGTGTAAATCAGTAGAATTGTAAGTAAGTAGGGGCGAGTAACCCGAGTGGTAGGTAGGAAAATCCTAAGATGGCACAGTAATATAGGAATTAATGTAAGGTCAGGTGAAATGTTATCGAGGCATTCCCGAGTGAACTAGAATTTATTGTATAATATAATGTTCCGTAAGTTACCCATGTATATTATTGTAAGCGTCGGATTGGAACCCCCCCCCTCCCGTTATTTTCTTAAGAATGGAGGTAGATGTGGAGAAATGGCTACATTAAGCCTCCTGGAGGAGTATAGATACATTCAAGCCCCCCTCCCTTCATGAGGAGAAGCGTGGGAAAGGTAGCCGGCGAAAATGCTTACCATGTGTGATCGCCTCGCCGCTGTGGGCAGTTGGAGCTAACATATGTTTGAAGGCGACCACCTAAGGTCCTTAAACGACGCTCTAACGATCGTATGACCTACGAGACCCATAAACCCGTGGTTAGAAAAAAAAAACGGTGCGAGTCAGAAGGCACGCCAAGTAGCGGTGCGGTTACGAGCCTATAATTTGTGAGCTGACTTGGGCACCCCAGTGCCACCTCAGGAATTCTCGCTCTACCCAGATGCTAACTCACCATTCCCCCCCCCCCCTCCTTTTGCATCTGTAGCCTGGTCACTTCCCCCTTTAGATGGGGCGGCAATCCGCCTATAAATAAGCCCCGCAAAGAAAGAGAAGAGGATTATCTGAAGTCGATACGCCAGAGTAGGATTAGGTCGTGAAGATCGATCCATCGGCTAGACAAGAAGATTTTTAGAAGTCGATTCGCCAGAAGAAAGATTAATTCGTAAAGATCGATCCTTCAGCCATACAAGACTATTTCCGTGAGAAACGATAGGATCAGATTTAGAAAATCGATCCCCCCCCTTTCAGGGCCGTATTAACCTAATTAGTCAAGTTTTATATCGGTGCCATACCGAATAAGCCTTTTCCGTCTGCAAAGAAGTCCGACTAAAGAAAAGTAAAGCCGCTCACACTCGAGTGATTCTCACATCCCAAGCAACGTAAGAGTGAGAGGAGAAGAACCCTGCCCCAACGAGCTCCCGTTCTTTAATTACGTTTAAGAAGCATTCCCTCCTCGAAAATTCAAGCAGCGACGAAGCAACACTTCAAAGCGAGAGATAAGTCCTCCAGCGACATCCGGCAATCCCTAATACCTACCTGTAAGTTAACAATAACATTTATATCTCTATTGCAATAGTAGAAGTTTAGTACGTCCCACGTTTTAAAGGAGAGTAGAAACCATTATTCTTGAACCTAGGTCATATGTGTTTGTAGATGACAGTACATTAAGTTAATGTTTTATGCTAAACAAATAGGGTCGTGATAAAAATACTAATTGGCAATTGGTTGGTTTATTGAAAGCCTACTTGTTTATGTTTTGTCATTTAAAATTCTTTGAGGCCAAATATAGAAATGCTTTTACTGTTGGTTTGTAATATTTAATTTAAAATACACGTTTATTTTTTGGTAGATTCTGGTGTTTCCTCTTATCCTTATGTGTTTAAAAATAGCTCTTCCTTAAGGACTAAACCAATAAAATAGCACTCTTAGAACAAAGCCTACTTCATCATAGAAGTAACTCACGCCCCTTAAAGCATACCGCTACTAAAAGGGTGTCAAAGCGTAGAGTGATCAAAGCCAAGGGTCATTCTACGACAAGTATCATCAACGAAATGGTAAATCTTGCATAATTAATAATCCTGTCGAATTGCGTGCTTTATTCAAACAGAATTAAGGGCTACATTGCTCAAAGAAATAGAATAAATTATGAAGAACAAAAGGACATCATTGACTTGGCGATGTGAAAAGAAATTGCGAAGGAAATATATGTATTACCGAAAAACAGTCCCATAGACTCGGCAATTTTATAAAATTAAATAAATACAGTCATTAAGTTTTTATTTTCATATCAATATGAATATAATAGTGATATAATGAGGAATAAATAGCAATAAAATATTTATGCACCAAATAATCAACAACAATTAACAAAATACAAAAAGATGCCAAAACATGCAATATCAGCAACATCAAAAGATAAGAAAAGAAAGCTCTATGCAAATAACACCAGCAACAAACTTAAACAGGAACCTTAATAGAGTGTCGAGTCCCTTTGCAGTGGTGAGATAATTTATTCTTCTAGGCAGCTCTCCAAGAGGCTAAGACACTTGAGAGATGTGATACTGGCCTATTCCTCAATGATGGCTGCCTTTAAATGCTCGTTTGAGGCTGGCTGGCGACGTTTTACGGCATCTTTCAGTCCCTGTCAGATGTTTTCGGGTGGATTTATATCAGGAGACGGAGGTGACTAGTCCTGCACCGTGACATTATTGTTTAGGAACCACTGTATGGTGGAAGCAGACTTATTTCCAGGGGCATTTCCCTTCTTAGAAATTATATTTTATGCATTTATGCGAGGTCCTGGCTGAGGGCAGCATGTAATCTCATAGGATAGCTTGCCCCTTCCATAAATTCAATTTGCCATCACAATCGGTGAAATGACCAACCCAGAACATGACTTGGAACTGTACACCTTTAGAGAGCAGCCCAAATACTTTATTGTTGGTACTTTTTGCCTTCTTCTAACCTAACATTTCCTGAATTCGAAACAGCTGGAACGTGGGCTCCTCAGACCATAAGACACCTCCCCACTGATGCATGGTCCATTTGTGGCGAGGAATTGTTCAGGCCAGTTGACGGCATTTCTGCCAGAAGCTCATCAGCGGCCATTGGTGAACTTTATATAAATCCAAGACTTCTGTAAGCAGTTTTCGAAGGACTGTTCTATAAGATATCCCTGGTTCCGGGTTATTGGGTGCTTTTTAGAATTTCCTTGTTTCAGCGATGGGATGAAAAAAGGCTGCTGATGATGAGTTTTTGTAAACTTTTGTAAGTTTTAGATATAACCTCATGGCCTTAGGCGTTAAAAGGCTCTTAATAATTTTAATTGATATTTCCTATCAGTATTCGTTCCTTCTGCTTCAACACGTTTGTTCTTATAAATACTTTCTATCCCACGACCAGATTTCTATGGTTCCATTAGTGAAAAAGAAGTAAATCCATTTATTTAAATATTATCAAATTAGATTTTCTAATCTAGAAAAGAAACATCGCAAGTATTTAAGATTGTTTTACTAGTTGTAAGCCTTTTCGCTGCACCTAATTTTGGCGTTGAGGTAGTGATCAAATCCACCCCAAATTTATACCAGCTTAGTTGATTACAAATAAGTATTTTAGAACTAATGAATAACATCAATTACTACAAATGAAAGGACCTTATAATTTCATTCATTATCAGATTCGCATATAATTTAAGTGTAAGTAATTGTATTTCCTTCCAGGATGTAGGCGTAAAACAGAACAGTAACAAAAAATATACCTCCACCGTCTAATGAGAAGAAACCGAATTTGGTTGATGCCTTAAGGCCAAAAGTAAGTGTACCAAAAATTATAAAAAATACAACTGAGTGTAATACATAACAAGAGAGAAAGTTCTTCAAATAACCTGAGGCGTTGTGCGATAAAATGATAAATAGTTATTGCATTAAGGATTTCCCATGGCTCAAATCACTTACAAGTGCCTTTGAATGGCTAAATGAGGCTTCCGACACTAGATGGCACCACTCAGCGCCAAATTAAATGGCATACTTCAAAACTCGAGGGTGAATAACCCTATTTCCGATGGTCATATGGGTGGGTCATTTCAAGGCTCTAAATGGGTACAATTGAATTTTACTCCTTTTGAAAAAGAAGTTATTCCTAGGCATTGCGCTTCACCGCAGGTAAAAAGAGCTATCAAGAAATGTTAAACGTGAAACCAAACTTATGAAGAATTTCGACGATCTAAACAGATAATAATCAACAAAAGTAACTCCAAACGCGAATTTGACAAACTAGAGAAGAAAATTCTCAAACCGAAGTTGAGGTAGGGGAAGGAAAAGAAAAGGAAAAATAATACCACTCTACTATAAGAACCAAATACTGGATGTCTATATACAGACGAAAAAATGCTCCAAGATATCAGTAAAAGGAACAATAGTCAAGAAAATGAAAATAAGTTATCCCTACGAAAATACTACAAAAACACAAAAGTAACAACCCATTAATGAGATACAAATTCTGTGAAAAACAAGCCATCCTAAAAGATACAAATGTGGTGTACAAATCGGAATGCCCCCATTAAGCCTGCAAGCCTCATCCAAATGATCAAATAATGGTATGACCACTATTGCTCTCAGCCGAAGCATAAAAATAGACCTTCAACGAGAAATAAAACTACACTATAACGAATAGCACAACGAACACATTACAAGACTAATTCTGGCTGAAAATACTACCTTCCTCAGAAGAAACTCTAATCTTTGCCGACTGAAGATTCTGGAGGCTCATGTCATCAAAGAGATGGGCCTTAATACCCAGCCTATGAGGTTGGAGCGGGTACTGCATTTTTCTACTAAAAGTGAATCCTACTCTAACTCTCATCTATAAAAGCATCAAACAACGAAAATGAAATTGATTCTTTGCTTCTCACGACCACTCAACAGCCTGTCTGCTAAATGAGGCAACATAAATGGAAACTTTACAGCAATCCACTTCAACAACAACGAAGATGGGTAAAGAAAGGCGGAAGCTCACGACCGAATTTTAAATCAGTTTTAAATAATAACAAATAAAATGGATCTCCCTCAGCTTATTTTTAATTTCTGTTTTCTGCTTGGGACTTCTGTTCCATTCCTTGTTAATGCGGGGATTTCTGTCCTCACCTTTTATCCTCCTGCTTGGGATTTCTGTCCCTAATTTTGTTAGAGCCGGTTTCCTGTCTCGCATTTTGTGGTTTGAAATAAACTTGTAAGAAAAAAAGGAAAAAAGGAGGAAGGGTCGTTCTCCCAGTCTGGGGGAAGGACCACAAGAAAAAAAAGGAAAGGTCCTTCTCTCAGTCTGGGAAAAGGACCTCAATAAAAAAAGGAAGGATCCTTCTTCCAGTCTGGGATCAGGACCACAAAGAAAAGTGAGTTAATTATGATTTAATTATTTTTATGCTTTATAAATCCTCAAATAGATTTGGAAAACTTCCGCTAGGCTTTGTTCTGATATGTTGCGAAGATTTAATATTTATATCAAACCATTAGATCGATAAAATTAATTATAGGAATAAAAAGATTCCTATACTAATGCAAATATTTCTGTGATATCGATGATTAAAAACTAAGTAAATATTTGAAGTTATTTAAAATGTAAGAAGGAAAAGGTGGGGGGAAATTTGGCAACCCTCTTTCGAAACCAAACCGTTTCCAAATTCTTCGACTCTATTTCCTCATATAGCGAAATAACATAAACAAATTGAACTAAATTTAATTAGTTTAATTAATTTATTCTATGTTGTTTAATATAACTAAATATACTCCAAACACTCGCTCTCTCATCAAATAATAATATATTAAATTGTCCCTAACAATTAAATTGAGCCTCTAGTCTGACATGACTAATTTTTGAAATTATACAAACATAATCTTCTTGAAGGTCTGAAAACCTGGTGGAATGAGTATCTAATTCCTGACAATTGTTAACCTGAGAGAGGTTTAACCAAGAATTCATCTACCTGGCATCGACAACTTATTCTAAATCCAATAGACAACATAGTACTTGCTTACTTTAAAAAGAGGATTAAAAATTGTGCAAAATATGACGTGTTCTAAACACACAGTGTCGTCATGATGTTTAATCGTTTCCTCCCTTGCTCTCTCTCGTGAGAATGTCAATTTATACTTTGATAAAGGAGTTTGATTTATCCCAGAATCATATACATTTAATGTTAAGTATCATTAAAGTTACGACAAATTATCCCTCAAAACTGACCAAAGAGTTACTACAATTTAATTATCCTCCTTAAAATCTAATGACTCTAGATCATATAATACCTTGAAGGTATATTTAAAACTAAAACAAGTGATTTTTCAGGTTAAGTTTGGTGATTTGGTTGATGATTACTAACTCAACCGTTGAATAACTGTTATTTCAATGACTTGTTCATTATCTACATAATTTGGCATTACTGCTTTACTCTGGTCACCATTTGCTATTTAAGTTTTAATTTTTGTCTATTCAACAAGTGGGTTCAAATTTGCAATACGATGTGCTGGTAATCATTTTATGTCAGGTGGGTATGTGGCAATCCTTCGCAACGCGTTGTTTAGTGAGAGTTATCAATTGCTCTGTCAACGTGCTCCCTGTGATTTGGAAAAGATGGATACACTCAGAGATCGACATATATATAAGTTATAGATATCAGCATAGAGAGTATCAGAACCACTTGTGGAGGCTTTATATTGCTACCTCGAATCCTATAGTTAAGAACTATAACCTTGGATAACGAAAATTTTGTTACTAATATTCTATCTGTATATTTTGGATTTGATGATATGATCTATAATTATAGTTTATCAAGAGCCCCATTACAAAATCCAGAAAAATTGTTTTCGGCATAAAACGCGTCATCAATTCGTACTTTGAACCCGATATTAAAGAAATATTAACTTGGTTTTAGCCGAATCTAATAATATTGGCGAGTTGGCGAGAGCAAAGGAATGTACAAGTGCTAAATACTCGAATTAATCTTATGGAATTTGATTTGAATAACTAACTTTTCTCTTTAGTGAAAACTTCCCATTAAATCCATTATAATTTGGTTAGTAAGCAGGACAGCTGTTTTTATCTATTTTGAAGAATACTGCCTACTTTCAGTATTTATTTGAAACAACTAAATTGTTTAATAATCACCTTAGTGTTTAACAGGAGGCTGCCCAAGGGTGATAAAAATGGATATTAAACTAGAAAGTTCTCCTATTGTCGGATTTAATGGGATGCCTGTGGGTGATGAAATTTACAGAACTTTTTACTTTTTGGCTAAAAAAATGGAACGACCCACATATTTACATTCTTGTTTGTTAGTAACATATTTAATATGTTAAATATTTATCAATCTGACCATACTATGGCCTTTGGAATGAGATAATAGTATATCGTATACTTTGTCTCCAAAAAGTGGGATTTTGCCCAAATCTATGTAATTCGCCTTTAAATCCACGTAATTCGTTTTTATATGAACCTATTCCAATATTACTTAAATCTTCTGTCCCAAATCAAACATTTAAAAACGTTGAGTCACGTTTTCATCATCCTCGCCATTCTTACTTTTTTTACCCCTCTCATAATATTCTATACTTATATTTATATGATACTTTTAGAAGTCTATTCTTGCCCGTAAATGGGTAGCAGCATAAATTAACCCATTTCTGTCTAAATTTATATTTTTCAGCCGAATTTCACTAAAATACATGTATGGGGTAAATTTAAAAAGGTTAGATTAAATATTACCTTTATTTTTAAAAATAAATATTTCTTGTGTACTTTTTCATGTGTCCTACATATAGGATGCCTGGAATATTTGCCAAAAAATTATGATAAATCTAGAAACTACGATTATATTTTTGATCCAAGTGATATGACTTAAAACACTACATGAATACCTTTATCGCATTTTTTACATCGTGTTGTTGATCCATGTATTTAGGTCTTTTGTTCTGACATTATTGTGCTGTGTCGCAGTATCTCTCCAAATAAAACATAACCACACTAATACGAAGAGATAAAAGATCCATAACATCACTTGCTGACTATATCTTATGTAGTTGCCAAACATTATTCATGGACACATCAATCTTATACATTAAGAAAGATGAGATTCACTTCTTTCCTCGGATGTCCATTCGATATTATGATATGCTTTGGTCCATCCTATCAACACCTCCCATGCGTAAATTTTATATTTTTACTAAGAAAGGTTGTTGAACTTCACATGTTTCTTACTCGATGGGGAGTAGCGAGAGGCTTAACCTACCTATAGGTTCAATTCCTACTGCATATGAGCAAATGCTAACAATACTGTTATAATTCCAATTGCATATTATTATTTCATTATTGACCCCAGTCCTATATTCAAAACAATCCTTGCTATATATTTTTTCATGTCTTCATTTTTCGGTAATGGACATTTCTCTTTCCTGTTCTCTCTAATTGTGCCAGTAACTTTTATTGACTTGTCTTTCAACGCTAACATTAGTTTGACACTGGTGAAAGAGTTATCAAAGCTCAAATGATAGGACAAAGGATTGTGGTTCAGAAGTGCATCAGTAGATCTCATAACAAGTTCTCCACTAATCCTAATTCATAATTTAAACCAACTTTTCCCTGATAAGGTTCAAACTATACCACATTACCAAGTATAGTTGTCCCACACAAAATCTTAAAGCCAAAAGGAATGACTTGACCGGAATGAAATTTTACAACCATGATTTCCGAAATACTCGCACATAGATTCATTAAAACTATAAAATTCTTCTAATGGAGCATATTGAATGAATTTTTCATTTAGATAATGTAGTAAAAGCCTAATTTTAGCAAACTTTTCGTCATAGTTTAGGTTGGGATTATCAGCAAAATGCAAATGCGTAACGATTGATTCAAACCAATCACGTATCATTGCTTTGGAAAACAGTGGATGATATATTCTTCGTCTTAGATTACATTCATAGCCACTAAGTAGCAGTATTCCTAAGAAGCACTTCATTTCATCGTTTGAAACATTCAATCCAACATTTTTTTTAAAAGCGTACTTATTTCTTTCTATAACAGTAAGATTTATAGGCATTCAGTAATTCAAAATAGTGAGTACGAGAGAGTAGTTTGATTGAATGTCGTGCTTTTAAATATCTTTTACTGACAAACATGCGAAATATGATTTGATATCTTTATGTTTAATGTCGATTCTGGAGAGTTTTTTTTTCTTTTTTCTTTGAATAAAAGTCCAATACAAATCTGAGCTAAGTATACTCCCTGGCATGTTATCGATTGCGCCTGAACGATCATCTTCACTTGAAACTTGATTGGTTACATTTTCCGTAGCGTTATCAGGTGGTAAATTTGGAATGGTAATCGATTCAGATTTTTATTTTCAGCCTAAAGGTCTTAACTGGCTAAATCGATAACATCAATTTCTTCTGATATATATATATATATATATATAATTAATTCAAAATGACCCTCTATAATATCTCAAAAACCAAGTATATAGGTAGGCCCAAACTATCTCAAATATAGTTAGAAACAGTTACACTTCCGTTGAAACCCACTTTCCCTCTTACAATACATAAGAGAGGTGTTTATAGTATATCAATGTATATATTATAAAGAAATGGTATGTTTACACAAGTATCTATTTTTAGTTAAAATACAGAATCCTTACGAAGTGTGAAACTCAAAAATCTTACACTATTCTGTACTGCTAATTCCGAGCGATCTAAATGTAGGACCCCAGCTTTCATCGTTATACAAAACAAACACATTTCATTTGCTTTGATTCAAACTTCTTCATACTAAAATATGATGCATTATGGTAAAAAAATAATAATCCCAAGAAAAATAGAGATCATGAATGCGAAATATATATACTTATTAATAGTAAGGTGTAAATAAAAATAAATCTTAATTTTTCGTAACTTTGAGTGTTCACTACGTACATGTACCCTTTTCCTAATCAAAAAACAACAATGAAAGAAGTTTGCTTGTTATCTTGGTAGAGGGCTTAGGAAATTGAATCTCGTATTCTGTTTTATTTCGTTTTAGTTCGTGGACTAAATATAGGATGCTAGGCAGAAATGGGGTAAACAGAACTATATTTGATTTTTGAAATCTTCAATATGTTTTAATTACTTTTATACTTACCATTCTCCCGTAGTGCATATTATGTTATGTTTATATTTCTGCTTTGTAAGATTAGTGAGATATTTTCTCTTATTATGGCGCAACATCGTCTCCTCAGCCAGATGGCTGAACGGTTGGTTACTCAAGTGAGTAGTTTGTGACATCTTTAGTGTTAAGACATCATTTTTTTTTTTTCATAAACATAAGCACTGTTTTCACACTTAAAAAAATGACAACGTACGTACGAACTTTCTAGAGAGAGAATAATGTCTGGAGGGTTCGACCAGAACAGTAGGTTTTCTGAGGGGTTTGCAGGGAAAAGCGCAAGTGATCCATGTATGCAGTTTCTGATAGATTGACTGGAACAGTATTACATATCTATAATTAAAGAATGTGTATTGCCTGGCCCGACTATTATATATGATAAGCGGCATGCATACAATGGAATTGAATCTCTGCCAGAGATGCGGTATATTTAAGCATTTGACTGTTAACCACTCACAGAAATTTAATGATTTAGAAAAAATTGCCCAAACAAACCAAAGAGAGTCGCTTTGAGCGAGGGCAAAAAGGAGGAATAAAAAAGAATGTGGAACCGCTCGTTCTCTGATCGACTCCTATATGTGCGAGTTTTTATGGAAGCAACGAAATAAAGCAAAAGACTTAGTTGCTCAAATTTACAAAGCCATTGTAAATTTTAGCTATTGAATAATGTTTAGCTTTTACTTTTTTACTTTCCTTATCTATTATTTTTTTAGTTTGCGCTTATTCGCTCCAAAAGCCCCCTAAATAATTATAACATAGAAATAATCCCATCGCTCGATTCCCGCGCATGAAAAGGCAGTTCAGATTCTTCAACCGGCCATTCAGCCATCTGGCTGAGTAGACGAAATTGTGCCATAATATGAGAAAATATCTAAGCTCTGTATTAACGTGTTAAAATTCTTCGTGAGTCAAAATTTCACAATATTTTTACGAAATGAAATTATAAGTGTAATTTCCTAAAAACACTTTTTTTTAAAAATACACATTACTTTTAACTTTCTCGGGTCTGGACCTATTCTGTTCTCCAACATTTAATCTTATCGACATCTGACAATCAAGAACCATAGTTATTTTATGACAATATTTGCTAGCAGTCAATCAACCGATATAGAATATAATAGCACAACAGCAGTAAGATATGAGAAAACAGAAGAAAACCGACCCTTCTTGACTAGATATAATAAAACTACAGTTAAAACCAGAATAAAACCACAGTTAAGGTAAAATATAAGTATTTTAAGACCCAACGATATGGGAGAAAGAAAGGTTTTTTTTTTTTTATTAAATTACCTCCTCATATCTCTTGCCGGTACTTCACCGATTCCAAAAAATTAATGCTCACATATACAGTTATTATTTGTCGAAAGTGCAAATGAATTCTCAAAAAAATAAAACAAAAATATTGCGTTTTCATTACCACTAAGGTAACTGAATTCATTTTATTCAGTCTAAGAAAAATATTAAAAAATTTCACCTCTAAAACTACTTCAACTTATCAATTACCAGAATGGACAATATTTGGTTTAGAGAGGCCAAATTAACTTTTCTTTTTCCAAATATTAGCATTATGTGAATAATTGTCTTTATAACCTTTCGTTTGCTCATTTTTCCTGGGCAGAATATCGAATAATGATTTATACTAAAACGTGAGGATTTTTATGGAAGAGTAAAAGAATTTGTTTGTCTTTAGAATTTGTGATATTAGCAGAACATCAGAAGCATTTCTAATTAATTTCTTTTTCTATAACACTATTATATATATAACTGAAAGAGAAATCTCTTCAACCTGTCTTTCTTCTGCAGAGAAGGTCTTTCAGATTCAGTTCTCGAATGGTTTTATTGAGGTTAGATGTAGATATCAATTGATTAAAGAATTGGGATGAGTTAAAAAGGGGAAGACGAATATTTTAGAATAAAGCTCTTTTATTAAGAAAATACAACGAATTAGATTAAAAGAGATGTGTGAGTTTCAATGGAGCCCATGGTAACTGAACCAATTTCAATCCCAAGTAACTTTTCCCATTGGAGACACTGATCTCCCTCCATAGTCACTCCTTTACAACACATCGTTTGGATTAGAGGACCACCACTAAATTCATTGCTAAATTAATCGTGCCTAAAATATTTTACAGAAATACCAAAAAAAAATGACATTACTAGTTATGTCAAATAAGTATATAAAGCAATTGGGTAACGCTATAAAAGGAAAGTTTAATGGACACTTTAATTTCTGTATTCCAAAATCCATTTTGAATCCATTTCAAGCCGAGATAATGCAAAATTTAACCCCGATTTGATTGATTTTCATTTGAATATAACTATACAATAGTCATTTCTATTGATTTCTAAAAGATTCTGGATGAAGAATAATGTTTCTGAAATGCAGGAAAAAGCCTAAATAATTTCATTCACTTCCCTTCGATAGATTGAACGCAGATTCAGCAAGGAAGCGTTCTTGACAGCACACAAGAAAATAAATGACATCGTGACTGGACTTTTCTGATCGCATTAAGCGTGAAATAAATTTATTTCAGGTTTTTAAAATCTTTTTATCTTGGTTAAAAAAATTATTTTCCCTTGGTTTGTGTTATATTCATATTAATCACTATATGTATTTATATATGTATTTATTTACTTGAGTTTAATTTATCACAGTAAAAACGCTACAACTAAATAGAAAAGAGAATATATATATCCGGCTTCTTCTTAGGATATATATATATATATATATATATATATATATATATATATATATATATATATATATATATATATATATAAAATGAAAAACTCACAAAGTATCACGTGAGGGTGGCAAATGAATGCAATATCCCGCAGGAAAAAATAAAAAGGTGTTTCCAGTACTTTCGAACTTTATTAGGTTCCTTATCAAGGATAACTACAAGAAATAGTATTATATTCGAGGTATATATACGAAAGAAAAATATGAAAGACCGCCTCAAAAACAAGAAATCACCAATGAGGAAGAGGGAAGGGGGAAGGTAAAAAAACACATTAAGGATTACAAGAAGCAGGAAGTAAGGTCAAACTAAGTCGAAGGAAAGGGTAACAGATTCAAAGAAATGGAGATAGCCTAACGAGGGAGATCATAAGACACGATAAGCAAAAGGGGGAAAAATAAAAAGTAAAAAACAAAGCAGTGACAATTAAAAAAAAAAATTAATAATAATAAAAATAAAAAAATAGGGGCCACATAACTAAAGAATGCATATAAAAAACAACACTAGGAACGTAAGACAAAACTAATTTCTTTGAGTATTAATCTTTTAATTATAGCATCTATTTTATATAAACCTGGGGAAAGGTTAAAATTATCACATTGGCTTATAAAAGCACATTCAATGATGTTCCTTTTTATATGGTCATTGGAACGATAAATAAATTTGTCGAGTTCCAGTTAATTAAATGTTTCTTATCTCACATATGGAAAAAGAAAGCACTGTTGCCCTTTCCTTCGACTTAGTTTGACCTTACTACCTGCTTCTTGTAATCCTTAATGTGTTTTTTTACCTTCCCCCTTCCCTCTTCCTCATTGGTGATTTCTTGTTTTTGAGGCGATCTTTCATATTTTTCTTTCGTATATATACCTCTAATATAATACTATTTCTTGTAGTTATCCTTGATAAGGAACTTAATAAAGTTCGAAAGTACTTGGAAACACCTTTTTATTTTTTCCTGCGGGATATTGCATTCATATATATATATATATATATATATATATATATATATATATGCAGTAGATTATCTTGGTAATATATCTTATTGAAGGCGATTGCGAATTTAGCGTTAGTTATTTTCTTTTCATGTCTTTCGATTTGTTTTATATTCCACTTTTGGTCGTGATTAAACCCTTGGATAAGTTAGCCAAAATTCCTTAAAAAAGTAGTAAAGAATGAGGGCTTCTCTCGATATGCTAAGATGTGGAGATCACTTTGTTTCTATACTCCTTCTAGTATTAGGTGTATCGTTTTGGAAACAGGAACATTTGTATTATTATTTACAAGCGTTCCTGCTTCCCAAACCATATACCTAATCCTAGAAATAGTATATAACCAAAGCGATCGCCCCCCCTCCCCACTCGTAGCCTACCGAGTGATGCCTTCAGACAACTCTTGAACCATGAGGCGAGCTGTACGTGCAAACCGACGCACTTGCAACGGGAATTTCCTTTGCCAACTTCTATATGGGAGTGGTTGTTAAAAAGGTCTTCTCAAGCTTCATATTTACTGTAGGTACATAGACGACATCTACATCAACGTACAAACACAAGAAGAAATACATAATCTGGAAAAAGCCTTTAAAGAATGTTCTTCCATCAACTACACCATCGAAGAAAGCCATAACAACTAATTACCTTTCTTAGATATCCTCACTACCAATATCAATGAAACAATAACAACTAAAGTTTATGTTAAACCAACCAACCAGGGATTTTGCATGAATGGGGATAGCGAATGTCCTGGCTTTGTTCTGGAAGGTTGTCTTACAGGAAGCTCCTGATTCTCATTGTAAGATTGGGATATAATACTGATTTGGGTGTGTAGTTTTTCTTGTATTTATTTAATACACCAATCACTGTAATAAATATTAGTGATTAATACTTTTGGGGAAGATAACTGGCAGCAATCCTGAGCAAGAATTTTTTTGGTGAGTGTTAACTTTTTTCCTTAGTAAATTTCTAAGAGTATGGCTTTTTGTATAGATGGTGAAAGCATGCCGTTTGAAAGTAGTGTGTATGTGGTGTGTGATGCATGTGGAGTTGAAAGGAGAGTGAATGTAACTGAATGCCGTGTGTGTTTTCTGGAAGGGGAGGTTAGGAGGTTGAGTGGGGAATGTAAGAGGTTGAATGATTTGGTCTTTGAGGTGAGAAGAGATGCAAGTGTGCGATTGAAGGGTGAGATTAGTGCTAAGAGGGTGGAAGATAGGGCTAGGACTGGGAACAGTGTGGAAGTTGTGAGTGATGATGAATGGTGGGTGAAAATGGATAGGATGGACAAGTTAGGACAGGTTAGGTGTGTGAATGAGAGGGACATATAACCTGTTAGGTTGACTAACAGATTCAATGTCCTGAGAGAGGAAGAGTGTGAAAGTGATTTGCCTGGTGTGATTGTGGATGAAAGCAGGATGGGTGGTAGTGTGACTGAGAGCAGGAGGGAGGGTAAAATTAGGCCAGGACAGAATAGGAGAATGACTGAGGTGCTAGTGATGGGTGACTCTCAGATTAGGTATTTAGATAGGAAGTTGAGTGATAGCAAGTGGAAGGGAATGAGAGTTTGTCTGCCGGGTGCTGGTGTAAGTGATGTTTGTGAGAGGTATGATAGGGCTGGTTTCTGGGTGTGAGAGGGATGCAGTTGTGATTACGCATGTGGGGGTGAATGATGTAAAGAAGGTGGGTACATGTGAGTTACGTGAGCAGTATAAAAGGTTAGTTGAAAGGATGAGTAAAAGCAGGGTAAAAGGTGTTGTTTCTGGTGTGCTTCCAAGATTGGATGTGGGGGTAGAATGGTTGTCGCGTGCAATTGGTTTGAATGAGTTTGTGAAAGGACTGTGTGAGGAGTTAGGATTGGTGTTTGTAGATGTCTGGGGAGGGTTTTACGGGAATAGTAGGTTGTATGCGATGGATGGGCTCCATCTTAGTCGGGCAGGTGTTGAGGTTCTATGGGGGGAGCTGGATAGTGTGATTAGGTCCTTACAGGTGGGAAACAAGAAGCTGTTAGAGGTAAGGGAATAACAGGAATAGAGGGCAGGTGTAGGAAATGGAAGGGATGCAGAGATAGAGGAATAGCTAGGGGAGAGGGCATACTGATGCGTTATTGGGGGACTAATGCACAAGTGAATGAGCAGATAACTAGGAATAAAAAAGCTCAATGCAATGAAGATAAGAATAATAAAAAAAACTTAAAAATATACTATACAAATGGTCGGCGTATAAGGAATAAGATAGATCTCTTAAGAGCGTTAGCGAGTGAAGAGAATTTTGATATAATTGCGATAACAGAGTCATGGCTTGATTTGGCAGGTAATCACTTTAAACCTGAGGTTGAGATTGAGGGCTTTAACATGTTCCATACAGATAGGAATAGGAAGAGAGGAGGAGGAGTTATTATTTATATTAAAGATAATCTCCAGTGTTGTGTAAACAGTACAATTAAATTAGATGATAACACAGAGTCATTATGGCTTAGTAAGGAAGCTTCAAATCTTCTGTGGCAGGAGATTGAACGGGCATGTAGAAGTAATCATGTGTGTATAATGGGCGATTTTAATTACAGAAATATAGACTGGGAAGCTCTTGTGGGTGATCAGGAGGCTGAGGAATTTTTGAATGTTGTCCAAGATAATTTTCTGAGGCAGATTATTAACGAACCCACTAGAGTTAATAATATACTGGATTTAGTTCTGACAAATAATGAAGAAGTTATTAAGGATACTGAGATTGGAGGAAATTTGGGTAATAGTGACCATTGTGAAATTAGATTCAAGATGAAATGGAATGGTATTGATAGTAGCATGAACAATGTTAAAATCCTGACTTTAGAAGAGCAAATTATAATGGGCTAAGGACTTACCTGGAGGCAGTTGTACAGAAACCAGGCAATGAAATCAATTCAGGAATAGATTCAATGATATTAGTTAGTGGAGACAATAATCACCAGGAGGAAGAGATTACAATTGAAGAGGAGTATGAAAGAATAATTGAGCAATTAATTACAGGTCAGATGATTAACATTCCATATAAGGAGATTAGGACTAAAAATAATGACCCAAAATGGATGAAAGATAAAATTAAGCATTATATTGGCATTAAAAAGGGCATTTATAGGAAAATAAAAAATGGAGAGGATCACTTAAGGCCGAGATATATTGAACTAGCAAGAGATGTTAAAAAGTTAGTTAGAGTAGCAAGGAGAAATTATGAAATTAAAGTGGCAAATAGGGCAAAGGAAGATCCTAAAAGTTTTTATCAATTATACAAAACTAAGGTTAGAGATAAAATAGGCCCACTTATAGATTCCAATGGAGAATTAGTGAGTGATAGGGACTCAATGGCTGGAATGTTAAATGACTTTTTTCTCTCAGTATTTACACAGGAGGATACTCTAAATATACAGGAGGTGTCAATGATCTTTCGGGGTAATGATGAAGAGAAATTAAAGGATATCTTGACCACAAAGGAGATGTGACAAAAGAAATTGATAAAATCAAAAGTAGTAAAGCACCCGGTCCTGATGAAGTCTTTCCTAGAATTTTGAAAGAATGTAAGGAGGTGTTAAGTGAGCCCCTAGCATGCATCTTTAGAAAATCATTGGAGAGTGGCATTGTGCCAATGTCATGGAAGAAAGCCAATGTGATACCTATATTTAAGAAAGGGGATAAAACAAATATGTCTAATTACAGACCAGTAAGTTTGACATCAGTGGTAGGGAAAATGATGGAATCTATTATAGCAAGGAATATTAGAGATCACTTGGATAAGCATAAGTTGATAAAAGAATCACAGCATGGCTTTTTATAGTAAGGTGTATGAAGCAGCAGATAATGATGAAAACTATGATATTTTATACTTGGACTTTAGTAAGGCTTTTGATCGAGTGCCACACTTACGGCTTCTGAGCAAAGTTAAAGCACACGGGATCGATGGCAGTATATTTAGGTGGATTCAGTCATGGCTTGGTGACAGACAGCAAAGAGTTAGTATAGATGGAGTTAAATTTGAGTGGGGGTGTGTTAGCAGTGGAGTCCCGCAAGGATCTGTTTTGGGTCCCTTGCTATTCTTAATTTATATTAATGATCTTGACATAGGTATAAGTAGTGACCTGAGTAAATTTGCTGATGATACTAAGCTAGGTAGGGCCATTAGGGCTGATTCTGATGCTGTTGTAATGCAGGAGGAATTGACCATTCTGTCCAATTGGGCAGAGAAATGGCAAATGAAGTTTAACATAGACAAATGTAGTGTACTTAGTATAGGTAGAAATAATCCATTGAATAGTTATAAATTAAATGGGAGAATTTTAGGAAGGACCGATTGTGAGAGGGACTTGGGTATTTTGGTAAGTTCAGACCTTCGTCCTAGAAAGCAATGCCTAAATGCTAAGAATAAAGCTAATAGGATATTGGGATTCATTAGGAGGAGTGTAAGCAAAGAGAGTGCTGAAGTCATTCTAAAACTGTATCTGGTGCTAGTTAGGCCTCATCTAGACTATTCAGTACAATTTTGGTCACCATATTATAGGAAGGATATTGATTTGCTTGAGTCTGTGCAGAGAAGGATGACAAAGATGATTGGTTGGCTAAGGAACTTACCTTATGGTGAAAGGCTCAGAAAACTAAATCTACATACATTGGAAAGGAGAAGAGTCAGAGGGGAATTGATTGAAGTCTTCAAATGGGTAAAAGGATATAATAAAGGGGATCTGGGTAAGGTTCTTATACTTAGTGAACATGACAGGACACGAAGCAATGGGTTTAAGCTTGATAAGTATAGGTTTAGGAAGGAGATTGGGAGGAATTGGTTTACAAATCGTGTGGTAGATGAATGGAATAGGCTCACTAGACATGTGATAGAAGCCTCCTCTCTGGGTAGTTTTAAGAATAGATTAGATAAATATATGGATGAAGCTGCTAGATGGGACTGACTTTTTTTTATGTACATATGTATATATTTTTCTAAGGAGTGGGGAGATTATATTTTGCGGTTGCATGAATGGACATAATCCTCTGGATGCATTTTATGTATATTGTAGATTAGATCTGACGAACTCCTGTAAAGGGTGACAATATTGATGACTTTTCTCTGGTAAGAAATCTTTTGTGTGTTGAATGGAACAGGAGCTGCCAAGTGTAGGCCATGAATGGTCTTTTGCAGTCTCCTTCTTTTCTTATGTTCTTAAGCGTTACCGAGCAACGTGATATCGTCGTAAATCAATCGTGCTTTTACCCACTGCGCCACATGGAAGGACACACACAACGACTCGAGAGAGCCACTCAGGTACTCGTAAATAACGGATTCTCCAATAAAGAAATACAAACATCAATAAAAATTAAAATGTACAGATGGTACCTCTCAGAACCCCAGAAGAACAGGAATACGGATAATAAGGATATTATAAAACTGTTCTACAAGAATACTATTAGGACAGAATACCAAGCAGATGAAAGAGCCATCAAGGACATTATGGCCTGAGAAATAAAACCCATAACCGCTGAGATAAAGATCGCATTAATCATCTACTATCAAAAGAAACATATTTCAATCCTCTTCTTGGAAAATAACCCCAAACTCCCGCTACAACCGAAACAAAGGACACATCTTATATACGAGTACACATGTAAACTAGGAGACTGTAAACTAGCTCGTATATCGGCATGACCGAAACCACTCTCTCAAGAAGAATATCATACCATCTGAACAACGGTGCACCTAAAAAACATACACAGGAAGTACACGGAACTTGTCTCAACCGAAAAATCATAGAAGAAAACACCATAATTTTAGATTTTATCCCAACAGGCGTCAACTGCTCTTCCTTGGAGCTCTATATTTTCAAGAGAAACAACCGAATTTAAACATACAGTCTAACTCCAATGAAATCCTGCTCAGCGCAAAAAAAAGCAAACAGAGGGACAGGTGTACCCAGAGCTGCCCCTAGCCACTAATTTCCTCTGATTAGCAGCTTAATTCCCGCCTTCCCTCTCTGGCTACCTGCTTCTTCGTCCTTTTATCATATGGATCTAACCTGTTTATACGTGTATAGCTTCTTTCCTAATTTTGTTAACACATTTCATAACATATATAAACTGAATACTTTGTAATAATTCCTCATTGTAACTCTGAAGATGATACTCGATGTATCGAAAAGCGTCAGGTAAATTAAAGAAAGTGCTAAACTACATTAATATACTTCTACCTTTGGCAAAATAACAAGCATCAGTCCCCGATGAACTTCGGTACACCTATCCACAAGTTAAACAATGAAGAAAAGGCGAATATAAGACGAATTAAGAAGATTGAAAAAAGTATAATTAATTCGAAACTAGCGGTCGCTTTTAATAAAACATTCAATATTGAGGATAAATCCCAGAGTCACCAGAAACGGATGCAACATATGTTAATTTCTCCTTTTTCATCTTTTAATTGCATCTGTTTCTGGTGGCTCTGGGATTTATCCTCAATGTTATATATATATATAATATATATAATATATATATATATATATATATATATATATATATATATATATATATATATATATATATATATATATATATAACATTGAGGATAAATCCCAGGGCCACCAGAAACAGATGCAATTAAAAGATGAAAAAGGAGAAATTAACATATGTTGCATCCGTTTCTGGTGACTCTGGGATTTATCCTCAATATTAAATGTTTTATTATATATATATATATATATATATATATATATATATATATATATATATATATATAATGCGTGTCTTCTCTCATAAATGTCAAGTATGTATGAATTATTCCTTACAAGATGTTCAGTCTCTTCCTATGCTAAACATCATAACCTTTATTTAGTCATGGGTCACCTCTATGTCACTTTCCCCCAGCCCTCACCGCATCTAGTCTGGCATTAATGACTCTCCACGTGTTTACTTCACCCGACCTCGATTTATTCTAACTTTTGATGGAAAATAATTCTAATTATATTAAAATGAATGACTTTAACCACGCAAATCTTAACAATCCTAAATTTAATGTTCTAAATATCGATTACCAGAGCCTATCGGTAATGTACGAGTATCAGCGTGCCTTTCACTGATTAAAAAAGATATACCTCATATTCAGTACCAAGATTAGAAACAAAGACCTTTATTACATAACATTTCACATTGAGTTCGTGAAAAGTTAGGTAGTGGTGTTAGCATATACTTCAAGGAAAATATTCCCCAAATATTTCATTAATTCATCGAAAAGTAACGATTAATAACCTACTTATACAAATTCTAGAGGTATACCCTCCTTTCTTCCTAGAAGAAAATCCAATCCCTTTACTTTCAAGACCTTGATAACTTGCTTATTTACCTACCTGGGCCAAAATTATTAATAGGTTATTTTAATCTATAAGTTTTTCTCCTGATACGAATATAAATTCTTCGACAGAGATTCAACTTAGGCCACTGTTGGAACGCGCCCTATCACAAGAAATAAAGCATCTTTAATTCATTAAACATAGTTTAATCTAAACCCACGTGATTTATCCCATATTCTACTCGCTGTTATCTCTGATTACTTTCCTGTTCTCTTGTCCTTCTCAATAAATCCTTCCCTTTTCGACTCTAATGCGTAGGCCAAAATGGCAAATATAGAAAATTGTGATTTTAGATTTGTAAAGGAAGAGAGAGAGAGAGAGAGAGAGAGAGAGAGAGAGAGAGAGAGAGAGAAAAAAAATAAATGACTTAGTTCAGCTATTTGATTCTATCCTCGTTCGAACATTTCTATGCCACTCATATCATCAATTTATAAAGACTCTTCTCGCAATGACTCCATAATTCATGGATCACTCTAGCCTCAATGGAATCGATTACTCAGAGCATAAATTGTATATAAATGCAAAAGGGAGAATGATTCCGTTTATTGTCTTTTACCTTTACAAATCTCATCTAGACAACTGAATAAAACTTCATACAAAACCTATGACACCAAATATAATTTGGTAAAAGATATTGCCAAACAATATCACCCAAAATAGAAATACCGGAGCTGTATACCCGCGTAACAATATTATTGACCGGAAACCGAATATCAATGAACTTAACATATATTTAGCCTCATCTGGCGTTACATCAAATTCTATCTCTAATCAAGCCAAATGCTTAGAACGTTTCTTCCGGCCAGGATATTTAAGGCAGTTTCGTTTGTTTTCTCCAATATAGTAGAAGCTACTCTGAAGGACAATCGGTTAAACTTCTAAAGTTCTCAAGTCGAATAAATATTTTGACACTACCAATACTCTATATTCAGTACGTACATCAAAGGATATTCCAAGTGTCCCTAAAGATTCCCTTTTACTACCCCGAACTTTAAAGGTGTGCCCTACTCCCCCCAAAATAATTATCGTCCCATATCTATTCTCCTAAAATGGAAAAGTTAACTGCAAAAGGAGTTAATCGTCAGCTAATATCCTTCTTTTTAATCAACGCTCTCTTATATCATCACCAATTCGGCTAAAATTGATTTACCTCGACAAATTAAAGCAATACTGACGCATATGGAGCAAATCTATAAAGATCTCAATGATTTAAAGATTAGCACTCTGTTTAGACTTATCTAATCATACGTGCAAATCTTGTCATATGTATATATGGTTATGTTTCCCTTCCCCTCTTTGCAAATGATCATGTCATATTTAACCGAAAGAAAGCAAAACGTTCAGCTAAATAGATATACATACATAAATCCAGCTAAGTTTGCGTAAAATATGATGTACCCCAGGCCAGTGTCTTGGACCATTCATCTTCCTTTGTTATGTAAATTACTCATGAATATGCCATGAAGCTTATATATTTCAATATGCAAATGACACGTCGCTATTAATCTAAGATCATAATTAATTCAATATCAACGAAACAGCTTATAAAGTTCTCTACTCAGTTTATATATGGTTTAACGTCAATAACCTCTCATTATACTTCGTAATGAAATCCTATATTATTTTACACAAACAATATAAAATCAGCTAACATACGAGTACATGCAAATAATGGTAACAACCTAAAGAATTTAAAAGTATAAAAATCCGTTTTATACACATTTACAACAAAAACTACTTTCAAATATAAACCTACCCACTATTTACTTTGCCTTTAGACGATCTTGCTGTCCGAAGACAGTCAATTTTAGGTCCTGCTTGCCTGCGTTATCTAAGACCTATTTCCCCATTACAAATTCAGAATTATTATTCGTATACTTCCAAGAGAAATTTTGTTAGCACACACACTCATTCTTTCAGAGGCTCGAATTATTATGGTTAACCGACCTTTTAATATATAGGAATTGTGAATAATTATGCAAAGTATTTTACCAGCGTGATATGCCCTTAATGGCCTGTTGTTTATGGGTGAACAGAGATGGAAAACATGCCCTGAAAAATAAATGTCACAATCTAATTAACTTTCCGAAAACGTTCAAAATGACACTAAGCAAAGTTTTTCCTTTAATATTGTATGATTTTTCAAATTTATTCTAATAAAGCTTTTAATGCTGATTTAATATCTAAAATCAGATTTTGTCTGAAACTTTTTATTTTTCTCAAAATGACCTTATTCAGGTTTTGGTTCAGATATAGCTTCTCCAAGTAGACCTAAATGCATAAATAATCCTAATTCATTCTGTTTCATCCTTGGTTGGTACAAACTTGGTCATCAAAGGCTTAATATAACTAGTTTTGTGCGCCGTGCATATAAGGCCGATTTTTACGTTCCGTTTCGTGACCAAGGCAGAAGTCGGCTCCACAGACTGTGTTAGAAAATCTTTGAATGGACCTAAAAACAGAAAAGGTCTACCTTTTAGAGTCTCCTTCATTTGGCGAGAGCTAAATGATTACATAAATGAATATTATTTTTCCATGGTGAGCACGAAAAGTGTTGCCAGAAAAACCTGCATAATAACTCCTATCACATTATTCCGTAGGAAATTTGACCTATTCTGCATTCTGAGTTTTTAATGGTTATGTCTCTTCTAAAGATGAAAGTTCTAAATCTTATCAAGATCTTCTAGACAAGGTCTTAGATTCTGAAGACTCCTTATCTAATATATAACAGTAATGAGCTCCTCAGTGTGTTTCTCATTTTTCTTGCATAATGGAATGTTTTTGGTTTAGTCCCAGTTGGGCACATAGTGAATTTGCGGAAAACCCATAGAGACATGAAAATAGCCAGTGACCTAATAAACTATCAAGCGCAATACTAGATCATTTGTGTGCACATAAAAATGGTTGACATCCGATTTGGGCAACATAAACACTATACCGAGAATTAATAGCCCCTCGGTGAACCTCTGAAAGCATGCCATTCTTTGTGAATAACCCGATAGTTATTCGAAATAAAATTATTTTTCCTTTATTTTAGCTTTTGCCTTTCCTGCTTTGTTTTTTTTGAGAAAATAATAGCGGGCGAATTTGATTGACTGCAAATCAATCCCTTTTTAAGTGATGTGGAATTTGTCAGAGAAATAAAAGTTAGGGAGAAGAGAGCTTGGCTGTCAATCTTGATGGTTATATTAACTCTCTTGTTAACTAAAATGCCGATAAATATGATCTTTTGGTGTCCAGAATGTAGTTGGCTTTCCGTGATTGTGGATGCAACAGTCGTGTCAAGCCTTATTTCCTGAAAAGTCACCGTCACTATTTCCCCGAGAACCAAGGAACTGTAAGTGGTGACCAGGGCGAGAGATTCCACTAAAACATCATGACGATGGATACGCGTTATCAAAGGCGATGGGACAAATATATGATAGCAGAGTTATGGTGGAGTATCAAACGGTAAGACCCTGATAAATTCTTCAAACGAGAGCTAAGAGTGCAAATTCTGGCCATAATAGTAACAATTTGAGCCTTTGTTATCCTTCTTTGGGTATCGTATCGGTGAACACTGATATTTAGATGTGACTAATAGAAATACATATTTTAATGCTGCATATTTGACTTCCTTTTGTCTTTTTTAGAATTCTAGTACGCATTGTGATGCCTAGACGGGGCTGTTGAGAAAAAATACAAAAAACTTTGAATAAACGATTTTTTCTAACCTAATTTTAATCTAGTATGAGAATACATTGCCTAAAAAGAACATGAAAATAGGCGAAAGTTGTCAAAATTTCACAAAAATTGAAAAAGCTGAATTAGAAAATATCTGTAGAATTTAGTGAAAATGTGACTCAGATTGGAATTCAAAACTTCTAAATTAGATAAGAACATGTGCCAGTGTAAATGTAACAAAAGCTTTGTTCTTCAGTGTACGCTTTGCGGTCAGTCTCCCCTTCCCAATAACTCAATGCTGCCCCTCTTTCCTTACCCCAACTCTCTGCATTAGACATGTTTGTTCCTCTTTTTGTACTTTACCCATTCTCAACAAGATGCTCCTGGTCTTATTCTTATTAAATTAAAGTGGGGGTGCGTGTGAGGGGAGGGCGATAGGTTGTGTGGATAGATAGAGAAAATAGACAAGTGGAGAAAAGAGAAAGAAGTGTGGTAGGGTGCAAAGAGATGCCTAAAGTCTGGTGATCAGACTTAGCCCTTTTATTATTTCATTGCTTGCGTGTATTTTTTGTTGTTATCGTAGATTTGGTAATAATTATAAATAATTATTATAATTATTATTATTTATGGCGTTCAAGCCATTTTTCTTAGTAACCTTTAGTTTATTTGGTTTATGTTATGCATTGCTTACTTTGTATATGTTTTTTAATACGTTTAATTGCGTGCTCAATGTCTTGGTATTTTTGTGTGTGTGTTTTTTAGTGTTTTTTGTCTCTTCTTGTTGAAGATTCTTGTCGAAATCGGGGTTTTTTTCTTGATCTTGGTTAAAGTTGTCTTCATCGGTGAGTTATTGTCGTGATTCGAGTTTTCTTTTCTTGTTTCTTTTTCATTACAGGCTTTTTTAATCTCTTTTATGAATAGAACGGTACTTCGTCTCCGCCAGCCACTCGGTTGGCGGAGTTGGGGAATCTGGGGCGACAGTCAGCTCTTCTGCTCTAGTTAATCATCTGGGTGATTTCATCACTCAGTTCCTGATTAACCAGATCCTGCATTTTCCGGGTCCGTTCTTCTATGACTTTGTTAATGGGAATTATCCCCGCCTCTCTGTGCAGTTCTTCTTGTCGTCTTCTTTTTGGCCTGCGTGTACCCGTGATTAGGTATATGCATTTATTTTGCACTACTTGAAGTCGCTTCTTTTGTGTTTTTGAGACACATGAGAGGGTGGAGGCGGCGTAAAGCAACGTAGATCTTACAAGTGCATTGTAGATCTTCTTCTTGTTGCTTTCACGTAGATTTCTGAATGTGTATAGAGTTCTGACAGCGGACGTGGCTCGAGAAATTCTTTCTTCGACGTGCTTTTTGTACCCGGTAGAGGTGATTTTCATACCAAGTACATTGCATTCGTTAGTGTAGGGGTATCGCGTATCCCTACACGTACGTCTGCCCTTGAGGTACTTCCGATGGGGACCACCTTAAATTTCTCTTGGTTTGTTCTTATTTTCCACTGAACCTCGTAGTTGTTTAGGTTCGTGATTTCCATCGCTGTCATGCGAGCTTGCCACGGCGCATTCCTCCATGGCGACACGGTTATCTGGCTAAAATCATCGGCGTATTGAATATTGAGGGAAGAGGGGTACCCAAGGGCTGCGACGTCCACGGTGTATATCGAGTAAAGGGTGGGGGACAGACACCCCCTCCTGCGGGAGGCCCGCAGTGAGCGGAAACTTTGGTCCGTCCGTGCACCCTAAACTGACATACGCCGCTCTCTCCATGAGATAGTCACAAAGAGTTGTTTCTAAGTTTTCACTTAGACCCAGCCGTAAGATCTTATACTGCATGCCCCGCTGCCACACCTTATCAAACGCCTTTGATACATCCCTACAAACAATATCCACATAACTCCAGTCCCGTTTGGTTTGGGAAAGCTTTTCCGTTATGACATTGATTGACATTTCCGTACTTCCCTTCTTTCTAAACCCGAATTGACATGGGTTGTAGAGGGAGTTTTCTTCCAGGTAAGGCACCAGTCTCCCGTTGAAGATCTTCTCAAAGAGTTTCCCGCCAAATTCCAGGAGTGAAATTGGGTGGTAGCTCTCTCTCAACGTTGGGTCCTTTCCGTGCTTGGGCAAGAAGATCATTTTTGCCGTCTTGTAAGCATATGGAAAGTACCCCGTATTCAGACATGCGTTGAAAATACGTCTCATTCCTTCGATGATGTTGGCTGGTGCCTTTTCGAAGTTTACCTTCGTAAGCCCCGATTAGCCTGGGGCTTTTTGTCGGAATGAGCGGAGTGCGCCAAGGATCTCTTTTTCGGGATCTCGGCGTCTCCGTCACGCAGTCTATCCACCTGGTGATGAGGATGCGTTCGTGTATTTCCGTGTTAAGCTCGTCTACGATGTTGTTCTCGAACTCTATATCAAAATCTTCATTTTTTTCTTCCGATATGCTGAAGATTTTTATCCCAATAACGCCGGAGTATTATTTTGATGTTATTTTCTTCAGTTTCCATGGATCCATCTTCATTTGGATTTCCATTTTCTTCTTTTTTCCAGATGATCCTCTGAGACTTTTGACTTTCTTCCAAAAGCGCTTGGGAGATGCATCTTGTTTGAGGCTCTCGATCGCATCGTCCCATTGTCTCTATTGTTGTTCGAGGATTAGCTGGTTGAGCTCTTCCTTGATCTCTTTACTTCGTTGTAGCGAGTCAAATGAGGCATTGATGATATTTAACTTGTAAACACTCATATTTAGATGTGACTAATAGAAATACATATTTTAATGTTGCATATTTGACTTCCTTTTGTCTTTTTTAGAATTCTAGTACGCATTGTGATGCCTAGACGGGGCTGTTGAGAAAAAATACAAAAACTTTGAATAAACGATTTTTTCTAACCTAATTTTAATCTAGTATGAGAATACATTGCTTAAAAAGAACAGGAAAATAGGCAAGAGGTGTCAAAATTTCACAAAAATTGAAAAAGCTGAATTAGAAAATATCTGTAGCATTTAGTGAAAATGTGACTCAGATTGGAATTCAAAACTCCTAAATTAGATAAGAACATGTGCCAGTGTAAATGTAACAAAAGCTTTGTTCTTCAGTGTACGCTTTGCTGTCAGTCTCCCCTCCCCAATAACTCAATGCTGCCCCTCTTTCCTTGACCTAACTCTCTGCATTAGACATGTTTGTTCCTCTTTTTTTACTTTACCCATTCTCAACAAGATGCTTCTGGTGCCTCGCATTTAGTCTGGCAATGCTATATGTGCTTGATCGCGAAAACTTACTGCAGCAAAGGAACAATTTACCGTTTTGGGATTTTATCTTCTCAACTTACGAATCAATAAAAAGAGAAAAAATCTAAACGTTTTACAGTGAGGCATATCACGAAATAGTTAATTCTCTAAAATGTTTGTACCTCCCTTACACGCAACTTAGACCCTCATTCCCTTGCCTATGTTAACCACAAAATTTTATATTCTCAACAGCTCCATACATCAAATGGAATCTAGTCTACAAAGACCAAGCTATCATGAACTTTCCTGATATTAAGAGGCGTCTTCCCATGGGCTAACTTACAGGTCAGCAAGGAGAAAATCCCGACTGAACATGATTTTTTCCGAGGTAGAAATCTCATTAATCAAATTATTTGACACACCGACGGCAACACTCCGCTGTGCGTCAAATTTTCAGACATTGAGAAGTTTTCCTCATTCCAAAGCTTGCAGACCCTCAAGAAAATTAGACTTGAATTGCAACCTACCCTTTTCTAACTCACGTATACAAACAATGTCATCTGCCTAAGGTTTAAAGTTGCATCAGCCGCAATCGAGAGCGAAATATTTGAAATTTATTAAGGAAAGTCTGCGTTGGTTATAGATACAAGATGTACTTAAGTTATAATACTAAACCCACGTCCTTAAACTTATACTGATGCCGCAGACATGGCCACCTAGGTAAAGAAAAAGGAATCTTTAGCTACAACATACGGATCCTTCCGGAAAACATTGAGCACGTGGATAACATTAACATCCAATTGTGCTCAAGTGCTAAAAAATAGAAACTGATACAACAGCCTACTACTAGCAGGAAAGAGAAAAAATGCCCTTTTCGAATGTTCGTCTTAAGGACAAAGGTGGCGCCATTGCAAGAACGCAGTAAAAAAGTGCAATGAAAACCTGCCGGTTATGGAAAACCATAGTGAAAGAAAAGAAACAATAGAACTCTCAGAAACTTAATACAAGTGACCAATCCTACGCATACGTTAACAAGACCACTATGAAAAGTTTCTCGTCCTTATCGACGTCACATTAAACGTCAAGGATTTGACGTTCCTACTGAACACCCACGTATGTAACGTCGCACATACTGGTAGCTGCAAAAAAATACTAAACGCTGTAAAGTTGTAAAAAATCGGACAAAGGGGGCTATCTACAAATTCACAATCAAGGATGAGATTTTCAAGAAAGTGCGACCAGAAGAGCAAACAAGACTAAATGTTGTTTACTGGAGTACACAAAAATAAGAAGAAGAACTACATAAAGAAGACTAACAAATTGACTCAGATATTTAAGACTCAGACTTCACCTCTTTATCCATCATTAAAGAAACCACTGACCAACAAAGTACCCCCAAAGAGGGAAATTTTAATAAGAATACCCCCTTTGAGGCCCCAATTCCCCCTACCTTGCCCGCTAAATGAAACAGACCCAATATAAGACTAAGATCAAAGCTAAAAATACTCCAAATAAATACACACGATTGGATAGGAAATTCATGGCACACGAAAACATTTTCGGAAAAGTCGACCCAGATATTTTCTTAATATCCGAACAGTAGAAATAAGATGGACTAAAATAAGATATAACAATACTAGGAAAAAGACTTAACCTACCTTTCAGGAGAAAAATGAGGACTCTAAACAAAATATTCGAAGAAGGGCCAAGATGACAAAAATAACTAGCAGACACACTGGAAAATGTTCCTGAAACAAATTATACCGGAAGAAAAAAGAGATACGAGAAGCGGTCAATAAGTTTTGCGAATCAGTAGAGCAAAACAGAGGCAGGGGGATGACTGTTTGTGCGGGTGTTAGCACAAGTTATGACAAGTCATGACCTGCAGCCGCACGCTCATGTCTCGTTTATTTAAAAAGCAGTAGCTGATCGCAGATCGTCAGTCAAAAACTTTTCGACAATGGAGAAGGTTGAGAACCGCGCAGTTATCAAATATTTGACCAAGGAAGGCAAGAATGCAAAAGAGATCCATAAACGCATGGTTGCAGTGTACACCGACACCGCCCCTTCCTATGCAACTATTGCTCGCTGAAATAGGGAGTTCCGCCATGGTTGTGAGTCCCTTGAAGATGAACCCCGTCCAGGACGCCCGTCAAACATGACCAACGAGGACAATGTGACCCGTGTGAAGAGGATCATTCTCGAAAATAGACGGGTGAAGGTCGAAGAAATCGAGCGAGAACTTGGAAATGTTATCAACATCATCCACGACAATTTGGCCATGACCAAGGTCTCTGCCCGTTGGGTCCCTAGAAAACTCACGCCTTATGATCCATTTCAACGTCGTCAAAGTTGGGAGAAGCTGCTGCTCTTGCACAAATAAGACCCGGCGAGATTAGAGTCACGCATAGTGACAGGAGATGAAACGTAAGTCCATCCCTGCGATCCAGAGACCAAGCTCAAAAGTATAGCCTGGAAGCACAGGGGCTCTCCGACCCTCATCAAGTTCCACACCTAACCCTCAGCCGCGAAGATCATGGCCACCATCTTCTGGAATTCTGAGGGAGTGTTGATGGCGAACTATGCGCTTCGTGAAAGGACAATCACAGGCCAATATTATGCCAAGGAACTGGCTGGGTTGAAGAAGTGCATCCTTCAGAAGCGGCGCGGCAAGTTGGCAGGCGGTGTCCTGCTCCTTCATGACAATGCCCCTGTCCACAAGGCCAGAGTTACACAAGCTGCCCTGCGCGAGTACGGATTCAAGGAGCTCAACAGTCCCCCAAACAGTCTAGATCTGACCCCTAGCGACTACCTTTTATTCCGCCAGCTCAGGGTTGCATTGCGTGGACGCAAGTTTGGGGATGATGAAGATGTCCAGCTCGCCGTTCAGAAATGGATTGAACAGCAGTCGGGAGATTTCTGGTTGTCGGGAATTCGAAGCCTCAGGGACAAGTGGCGCAAGTGCATTGAAGTCGAGGGTAGTTATATTAAAAAATAATAAAACACTTTTCCTTATATCCGAATTGCAAAACTTATTGACGGCCCTTCGTAACTGTATATTTCAGGGGTTTTATATTAATAATAGCAAGTTGAAAAGTATAAAATAAATCAAAATGTTCATTTACCCATATTACCCACACATCTTAGGCCTTAAGAGGAAGGAGTTTACCCTACACCCACGCGAATTAATTCCAACTGGGAAGAGGGAATAAACGCGGCAAATCCTAGCACCGAATGATAAAAAATAATAACGAATAAGACTTCGGAAGAAACTCCGACCATAGCGGAAATACGACCTTACCAATACAGACGAATTAGTACTCTCACGAGATTGAGCACCAAATTCGACAATTTCAACGAGAAAAAAATTGTGCCAACTGAATAAGTATCATTTAGCTTTTTCTTGCTAACAAAAGTTTGAATGGCTAATTTATATTCTTACCCTTTTCATTCTAATATACTACATATTTCTTCACATCTTTCTTTTCTTCTCTAACATACCTACCTAACTTGATAGTCATTTCTCTCTCCTATTTTATATTCCACACTTTCCTCTATACTTCAGAGTTGTAAAGTAACAAAGTATAATAACATAAGTACTGTACTTAAATAACTTTGTTATACTTTTAATTCACGTCGGTCCCCGTTTTGCTTTTTTATTAGTTTTGGTATAACATTGTAACTATTAAGACTATTCTCACGAAATTTGAAACCCTTATGTTGTTTTACATTCTATTTCGAATGATATAATTGCCCAAGGCCATCCCAAGGTTATTCCGGGTATTATTGAAAGTTTTGAAGTTGTAACATCATAAATCGGAATAAGTGAGAGCACGCGAATCTGGTCAGAAGACCCTGTTATTTCCTAAAAAGTACTCAATAAACTGAGTATTCTTACTTCTACCTACGTATTTTTTTTATGTAATTTTTAATTCAGTATATTTGAAAGCATATAAGTATTGGTTACTTCTCAGGTTTTTTTAGCCATTCACAGACAGAGAAGCAAAAGTCAGACTAGACTAATTACAAGCGTGTACTCTGATTTGAACCAAACCTAAGCGCTTGTTCATGTTTGGACCAATCACACGCTTCTTTTCATAGCCGATAGACAATTCCTTTGTCTCTCCCGCTTTCCCACCTGAGAAAAGGCGTCAGTTTGTTAAATTATTCCTCATTGTCATAGACTGCTCACTTGCTACCACGCCATTACTGGACCATCATGAGTTCTACTACTACCACTGAAAATAAAAGTAGTGAGATTTTTTGGTAGAGTCAATTTTACTTTTCATATAAACTAGACTTTCTGATAAATACAGGGATATTTACAGCTTTATTGTTAAGCCTAGTTTACCCGTTTTTCAATTTCTAAGGGTAAGTAAATGGAATAAAAGGGTTTACTGTACAGTATACTGAAATAGTGTCTGAGCTGATGAGTACTTTAATATTTGTCGCTACTTTTCACTTTCACTACTTGATTACTTCATGAATAAGATACTTTATTACTTTTTACATAAGTACATTTAAGTTTTGGTATTTAATCTTGTACTTTGAGTAAAACTTTGTCGGGTAGCAATATTTTTACTTATGTATCAAAAGAGGGTACTTTTTGCAACACTGCATAGTCTTAATTTGAGTTTTTTATTTTTCGAACCCGATTTCTCAAATTAATAAACAAAGTGTCTTAAAAGTTAATGCAGCAGTTTGAACTGAATTTTATATATTTTACAATAACTATATTAAGTGATTCATTATGATTAATGACACAAACAATGACATCTATTTTCATTTATTTTTATTACTACCAAGAAAAAATACTTGTTATTTTCATGGCAATTTTGTCGAAGGATTGGCTTGCAATATTTTTCAATACTAATTAATCAATGTCTTTATGAAAAATTATGTATTTTAAATTTGCTGCCAAACAAACTGTTCACGTCTATAGGATAAAGTTATTATTATATTCCTGTGGGGAAGAAAAGGGGGAATGTGCTTCGTTGGAAATTTAAGAAGGTATCACCCGTAACCGGATAGAAATAAATAATATCTGTGTTCATCTCTTTTAAGCTTTAATGTCACTAGTTTTAAATAATAAATCACAACCTTGATACTCCTTTATTTATTTCATTATCTTCCTAATTAGTTTTAGTAATAACTGGTAAAAATACATTTTTATATGCTCTCCTGAGATTCCCTTTCCATTTGCACAATTAAGGTAATTTCAATAAAATTCGGATAAATTTCGAATAAATCTAACTCAATTAAGAGAAGATAACAAGAATAATCTCACACATTAGAAATGTATTATTTAAACTAAAGGAATTTTTTGGTCAGTTTAAAATTTTAAAATAGAAAATTTCCATTTCCATTTGGAGTAAAATTGCGTATATGATAAGATATGCTACCATTTCCTTTCTACCGTTTTCTCCGGAAGCCTGACTTGAGCTAATAAAACATTGTATAAGTATTGTGCTTTTGGTTTTAAGGAATGGAACTTGGTACAAGTGAAAATTTTGAATGACTAGTATGTTGTATATGGCCTCTAGAAAATAATGATATAAATTTTCTAACCCTATTATACACTCGATTTCCTTCCAATAAATTCACCTGTGAAACAGAGAACGATAAAACGTTACCATTTACTGACTTTTTAATTTATAGACAAGAGAAAAGTCTAAATTTACAGTATACAGAAACCCCACTAACGTCTTATTATACGCACATTTTAACTAGAATGAACTACTCATATTCAAGAAGTCAATCTTCACAACAATGTGATCCAGACTTTTATGACGATGAAATGGATCTCATTTAAAACATAGGAAATAAACTCAAATACTCTTAACTTATACTTACTTCATCATTAGAATCAGCTAAACATACAATGTATAAAGATAAAGATCTTTATTTTCATCCAACAAAAATGTCTTAGTCGCACCGTGGAGTGTAAATTTAAGTCTCTTCGCAAATATCCTTAAAAAATTTATCATAAATGTTGCATTTACCGAAAATTATGATTAAAAAGTGTACTCATTAAAAAATCTCGTTCATCTGACTTTCGATGCATTTATTACATAGAGTGTTACTATTGCGGAAATATATACATCGGAGAAATTAGGAAGATGGTTGAAAAAAAGAATCAAACAATGTAAATTTAGTATCAGAATAGCGAGAGATCTAGCCCTATTCACCCATTTTTCAAACTATGATCACCAAATTGATTGGAATACCGCAGGAATTATTGCTAACAAAATTAATTGTTTTGTCAAACCAAATGTTGTAGAACCTGCCCTTATTAAATGCGCAAAAGAAAATAACTTTAATCTCAGTAAAGGAATGTTCATGTTATACAACATGATGGCTTAAAATCTTTGTAAAAAACTTAATTTTAATACAATGAAATTAATATTTTGCAATCAATATGATAAATCATAACTTTGAGTAGATATTGTTTTTGCACATACATATTTCTGTAAGACTAATTATATATATATATATATATATATATATATATATATATATATATATATATATATATATATATATATATATTAGAAGATATCACATTAGCGTGATATATATCAGTAAGGATATAATAGTAAACCAAAATATTTGAATCAGAATTTATTGATAGCAACAGAACTAGTTTCGGAAAAGTTATAAGTGATGCCATTTTCAACTGAGTAATGAAAAAGTTTAGCAATGAGCTCGGTATAAATAAGGCGAAAAAAATACTAAACAAAAAGAAAACGCAGGAAAGAAGCTGGAAAAACATAAATATTTTGGTGGATTCAGGAAAAGTTACTAAACTCCGAGAACAATTGCTTCCGGGGGTTTATAAATACGATTAGCGACTTTATTCGAGATATATTTATTGAATATGTAGTTCTCTTCGAATGAATTATCGACTTTTTTAATGATAATAGATTCTGCAATTCTCCTCTCAAATAATTGTTTGATTTTTAAATGATTTTTGCTTGGTTAAAATCAATACTATGGTCGTAATTTTGCATGTGCGTAAAGAGACTAGAAGAAGTTGCACCTCTACTTATATCAGCTTGATGTTCTTTTCTCCTCTTATTGAAGTGGCCCGACTCTCCGATCTATGCCAAATTTTAATTATGAAATGGTATACTCCAGCCTCGTGATTGATGGAACGCAGTCCGGTCAAGGATTTTTGTATGGAATTTTAAAATTTAAAAGTAAGATTTATGTCATTTCCGTTTGTATACGATCTTAAGGGAGCCAAAGCTGAAGCATATTAGAAACTAATACATTTTTCAAATTCGTCCCTTCGCCATGTGGAGATGGCATAAAGGTTTTTTCGTGCCTTTGAATGGCATTTCTTTATGAAGTAAATTGGGTATTTTAGATAAGGTGCTTAATTTCTTTCGGCTTGGAGAAGAAGGGAAGATAAATTAGATATCTTATGGATATGTCATGTAATGAAAAGAAATGTATGTAACTATTTGAATTTGTAGTTAATCAGGATAAACCGTGGGCCCCGCACAATGTTTGTAAACCACGTGTCGAAAATTTATGCCAATTAACAAAGGACTCAATGAAAGGCGACATAAAAAATGTTACCCAAATCTTGATTCAACAATTAGTCCAGTGCTTCATTCAGATGAAATTCCAGTACCTATAAGTGATGAACATGAATCTGATGTCAGCAGTGAACTTGACAGTGATCCAGACTTTGTGCAAACATCGACCCAAGAACGTGGAAACTTCAGCCAATTAGAACGGAATGATTATGTTAAAAAGCTAGGCATTTCAAAAGAGTTAGCAGAAGTGTTAGCTTCAAGACTTAAAGAGAAGAATTTGTTGCAGAAAAAAACAAATGTAACTTTTTATCGGAACAGGGAGAGAGATCTCTCGGCATTCTTTAAAACTGACAGATTTTGTTTACTGTTGTGACGTGGCGGGACTGTTAAACGTGATGGGTGTTTCAAAGTATGATCCAAGTGAATGAGCCTTTTTATAGATAGCTCAAAGAAGAATCTAAAATATGTGTTACTCCATAATGAAAACTTGTTCAGTTCGATTCCTACTGCTCACTCTGTGCATTTAAAAGTGAAGCATGAACACATAAGATCTGTATCAGATTTGGTCAAATATAATGAACAGAAATGGATCATATGTGTGGATCTGAAAATGGTGAATTTTTTACTTGGCCAATAAGGAAGCTACACAAAATACCCACGTTTCCTGTGTTTATGGGACAGCCGATCCAAGGACAAACATTGTGAACAGAAACTATGGCCAGTTAGAGAAAGTTTGACTGTTGGGGAGAATATTATACACCAACCACTTGATGAGCGAGAGGGAATCAACCTCCCACCCATTCGTATTAAACTAGAGCTGATAAAACAATTTTTGCAAGCTCTTAATGTGGAGGGGGGTGAGTGTTTCAATTTCATATGTATATTATTTCCTGCCTTAAGTTATGATAAAATAAAGGCTGGAGTTTTTGATGGGTCACAAATCAGAAAGTTAATGGAAAACCAAAACTTCTCGAGTTTGATGACTGACATAAAAAAAGGAGCATGAAATTTATTTGCGGATGTTGTGAAAGTATTTCTTAGAAACAAAAAGGCTGCTAACTACAATGATTTGGTATAGACATTATTAATATCTTACATCGTTTAGGCTGCAACATGAGCATAAAAGTTCATTTCCTCAAGAGCCATCCTGATGAATTTCGAGCATATTTGGCAAAGGTAGTGATGAACACGGAGAGTGTTTTCCTCAAGATAAGAAGATTATGGAGGAGAAATATCAAGGCCGATGGAACATAAACATGATAGCACACTACTTTTGGAGTATTCAACGAGACTGTGTAGACATCAAACACTCCAGACACTCTTGCAAGCGAAAATTTCTTCCATGAATGTATAGGTATGTTTACGATTCGTTGTGTTTTCTCCTTTAAATTATAAAAATAACTTGTACGTATTTAGTAATAGATGATGTTATCTTACAATGTATTTATCCTTTCAAATTCTGTTGCCATTTTAAGTTATGGTTTGAAGCTATAACACTTAAGAAGCTATCCTTACCGAGTAAATACATGCAGTACATCGTACATATAATAGGAATATGCCGTAGAATGAAAACCTGATGTGTTACAAAAGAATGGATACCATATATGAAATTAGCACGTCAGAAATAGTTAAAAACAACTACAAAACATAAGTCAGCAAAAAGTGTGTTGACCAGTGTTATAACTTTGCCGAGACAAATTTTTTATTCAAATAATGTGGTTTACTATTATTTTCTCACACACACGCACAGACAGACATATATATATATATATATATATATATATATATATATATATATATATATATATATATATATATATATATATATGTATATATGATTCACAACACCTAAAAGGAAAATGGAAAAACGATTCCAAGCGCTTTCGTCTATATTCTAAAAGACCTCTTCATGGAATAACGTAGGTCAGGACAGACAATGTCTTAAATAGTAAGGAGTGGGGGGTTAATACGGCTACCTGAATCAAAACCCTAATTAGGGGGTACAAATTCTTTAAACACTTTAATTTGTGATTTAATATAATTAGGTATGATAGCATCTAGGCTAAACAATCCAGGACTAATATCAAAATTTGGGAAAGTATTAATAGAGATACACTCCAAAATATTTTTGGAAATGTAGTTTGTACATTTGATAACAGGTTTAGCACTATTCCAATTAATAGTATGATCCTGACTATAGATATGTAAAAAAAATGCAGATTGTTGACAAAAATTACGAACATCAGTTTAAGGCTGTTTAACTCTAACATTCAATTTTTTACTTTTCTTTCCATAATACCATTTTTCACAATTATTGCAACCAATAGAATATATAATGCCTGGTTTAGGGGGAGATTTTTTTATTAGAAGGCGATGGATAGTGTTTTAATATTTAAAAATAACATTTATGTTCAAAGGTTTTAGTAAACGTGGTAATTTGATGAAACTTTGGTTAAAAGGTAAAACTAATACATTTTTGGCATGAAATTTAGGGATGTTACGATTAGGTTGATAAAATGAACGCTTAGCAGAATTATAACAATTTGTAAGTATGTAAGAAGGGTAGCACAAATTTAAACCTCAATCATATATCCTATCAACCTCTTTTTCCAAATATTCCGGCGAAACAATTCTCAGGGCACGGAGAAACATGGAAGAGAAAACACTTTTTTTGATACTAATATAGTGATCTGAATCGAAATGGATGTATGAGTTAATGGCTGTAAGTTTTCTATAAATTTCATATTTGAAACCTTGGTCTGTTCGGTGGATCAAAATATCTAAGAAAGGGGTGGTGTTATCTTTTTCATTTTTTAGAGGAAATTTAATTGAGGCGACAAACGTGTTGATTTTTCAAGAAAAGTATTGATATTAAGATCATTAGGCCACAAACAAAGAATGTCATCAACATAACGCATCCAAAAAAATAGGGGTTATGTTGGTCTGGGGAAGTATTTTGGATTCATAAAGCTCCATATATAGATTGGCCAGTATCGCGGACAAAGAATTGCCCATAGCCATTCCAAAGATTTGGCGGTAATATTTCCCGTCGAAGGTGAATTTGCAATTGTTAATACAGAGGGAAATAAGTTTACTAATAGTTGAAGCCGGTATAGGGAGAACAACATTAACAAGGTGAAAGCGAACAGTTGAGTAAAATTCTCTGTTTGCCTGATCATTAGGATTCCTTCTAAGAGTCTCTTGGTTGGAGGTGTCCGAAAGGGCTCTACTAAGAAGGCAGACTACGTTTTTCAGCAAGACTGTGCCCCGGCCCACAAGGCTTAAGCAGTGCAAAAGTGGTTGAGGTAAACCTTAACATCTGGTTGAAGTACTTTAGACTGTTGCAGTCGCCCGACCTCAATCCCTTCCATCATCACAGCGTGTGAGTGCATATCCAAGTCAAGGCCTTCAAGCTCTGCCACAGCAATTTCGACGAGCTATAGTCCTCCATGAACCGTCATGTTGGCCAGCATGAGAAAGTACTTCGTCCGGAGCAGGAGCTCGGCCTTAAAGTCTTACCTGGAGCGCGTGCTCATCGCCGAAGGATTATGATAACGAATTAAACACATATTTATATGTTAAAACAATAAAATCGAAACTAACAATCTGTCCTTTGTTAAGAGAGTCGTAACGAGTGCAACAGGACTATTGCAGAAACCGTTACGTAATATTTGTCGTTCAGATAAACAATGGGAATTATATGTTTCCAAATTCTGATAGTAATATACTCGTATACTTAATTTTGATAAAATGACACGAGTACGAATGGCCACGTTATCAGGTACCTCACCTTCTCCTAGTAGGTCAAAAGACCTGGTAAAATTTGTCGTAACTTATGAGTTAGGTCAGCTTGTTTAGGTTGTGTTGTTTTATATAATAAGTATAAACACATTTTACGTGTGTAAGTTTGTTGATATTATTAAATGATATTTAGCTGTGTGTGGCGTAAGGAAATGGAGACCAAATTTGGTATTTCCTGCAGAAAGATGTATAGATTGTGTTTAAGGTATATAGTTGATTACTCAAAAGAGGAACTAATTTATAGGGCTAAATATCAAAGAGGGCGTCCTTGATTAAATACAGATCGTAGGGCGCAAAAAAACTAAAATATCAAACATTGTTACCATTAATATTAGACAAGACAGAGAGTATTGCAAACATCTAAGAATTAGTTCGTAAAAGGAATACAGGTACACAAATGTCATAACATTTCTTACTTGAAACAACAAAACAGAAAACCTTAATGCGGTACCTTTCAATGACAGGAAGTAGTGAAAGACGTCCTTTTGTTCTCTAGTAGTCGCTATTATATACCTACCCATTTGAAAATGACTGCGTCTTGTCAGGAAATGCCTTCGGCAGATGGTTGAATGACTCTTAATTTAAATTAGCCACAGTCATCATTTCGAGAAGAGGATCGCAAATAAAGACTATCGAATAGAAAAAGATTAGGCCATAACCAATAGGCTACAATTCGTTTTTGATAGAAACTAAAAAAGCAAAATTGAACAAAGGAATTAGGTATCGAAAAAACAAATAAGGAACTTCCTCTCGAATTTCAAGTTTGAGACTTGATGTTGCAACAAAGTTTTTTCATAGCTTAGCGTCAAAGTGGACTCAAAATTATACCGGAAGAGTTTCAACATCAATATTAGCTATTACAATGATTGCAAAACTTTTTACGCCATCATTTTGATAGAACAAGAGGAGATAACGAGAGTAGAATCTTATTTTTTCTTGAACTGAAAATGATTCCAAATGACAGCTCAAATTTTGGAAAAATTACGGTGGTATTTTACAATGGTCTTCTTTGAAATGCTTTTTTCTATAAATAATAAAACCCTCTTGTTTCTAACAGGTTTTAAATTGACTTTTTTGAATTTTCTCCTTAAGGGTAACGATTTAAGATAAAACTTTTATCAAATTTTCTATTTCCTAATTCTTTCTCTATCCTTTTCTCCCATCATATGCTATTTTCTTGTTCAAAGTGCCCGTGTTAGTTTATATGCTCTGCTAACTTTATCCCAACAGGAGGAACCTGCCTGAAATGCACCGTATACTAGGGATTGTGCTCACCTGGTTCCTATAACACATGACTAAGAGACCTTTACCTGTTTTGTTAAGGATAATTCTGCCACATTTTCACTTATTAACGTCTGTTCATACGGATCACTTTTCTTAACATTTTAACTGGATTCTAACGTTATTTTTCTTATCCGTTTTAGACAAGAAAAAATTAAACGGAAATAACAACAAAAGTAAAAAAAAACTAAGAATTAAAAATAATAAAGAAGGTTAAAAATAAAGTAAATTTATGACAAAAGAAAGATTAGAAACATATTTAAAACTAATACTACTTATATAAATAAATAAAATGAAATAATGAGCTCTTAGTTTTAAAGGGTGCTGTAATTAAGGCTTTATTTTTATTGTATTTTCTCGATCTTTATTCATATATATATATATATATATATATATATATATATATATATATATATATATATATATATGATGAAAATTAATGCAATATCGCAAAAAAAGATCAGGAATTAAACTACATTCTCCGAAGACAATTTAATTCAGAACAGTTTCGGTGTATCTCACACCCTTTTTCAACTGACACTGGATAGAAAATATTAGAAAATTGCTTACAAACATAACACGGGGTCAGGTCGTGAAAGATCCCCTCTTTTTTCCCCTAATCCCCTACTTGTGGCTAATCAGGGGGGGGGGTTAGGCCTAAACATATTGAAGGGCTGACATTTTACTATTTTGTTTATCTGCTTTCGTATTACAGGATTAAAAGAAAATTGACCCTCAGATAGATTTAAATTAGGAACTGACGATATCAAGCTCAATTCTACGATTCTTCTCTTAACATAGTTAGCCGATTTAAATACCATTTTACTTCCATTGAAATCGATCGAATAATTCAAGTCTTTAACATGACAAAATTTCCAATGCTTTGGCTGCCCACACTAATATCTCTTTTGTGTTCGTACAATCTCTCGTCTAGATTTCTTCCCGTTCCCCTATATAAACTTTATGGCAATCGTTGCATGGTATTGCATATACTTCTATGTTATGATGTTCTTTGGGTTTCCTGGCAATCATCAATTGGTTTAGGAAATTATTAAATTTAAAGGCTAGATTAATACCCGCTTTTCCAAATATGTCCTTTAAACTATTTAATTTATTATTAAATGGCAATGTTATACATTTGTTGAAGTCATTAGTGCGGGAAGGTTTATTAACATAGAATGTTTTCCTAGCTGCAAAATGGGCAGACGATATTAACCGATCGGGGTAATACAAATTAGAAAAAATGGTCCTGATAATGACAATTTCTTCATCTCAATAGGAAGGATGACATATTTTGTATGCTCTAAGGAAAAGGTTAGAAATTACCGATTTTTTAACAGTATTATCGTGAAACGAAAAATAATGTATATAGGCATTCGAGTGGGTTGGTTTCCTATAAACGTCAAGTTTTAATTCATGGTGATCTTTATTAATGAGGACATCTAAAAAGGGTAATCTATTATCATATTCCTATTCATATTTAAATTTGATGGAGACATGCCAATTATTCAAATTATTAAAAAAGTTTTTAAAATCATGGCCATTAGACCATACAGAAAATACATCGTCAATGTACCTTAACCATATAAAGTTAGGAGAGAAATTGTGGGAAGGAGTTCAGTCTTAAAATATTTGATAAAGAGACATGCTAATATCGGAGATAAACTATTTCCCATACTAAGGCCAAATATTTGTCTATAAAACTCATTATTTACTCGAAACACATTGTCAGAGAGACATAATTTAGCCAAAGCAGTGAAATATTTTGCCATGTTAGAGACTTGAATCATTCGTAAGATTTCAATGGAAGTAAAATGGTATTTAAATCGGCTAACTATGTTAAGAGAAGAATCGTAGAATTGAGCTTGATATCGTCAGTTCCTAATTTAAATCTATCTGAGGGTCAATTTTCTTTCAATCCTGTAATACGAAAGCAGATAAACAAAATAGTAAAATGTCAGCCCTTCAATATGTTTAGGCCTAACCCCCTCCCCCCCCTGATTAGCCACAAGTAGGGGATTAGGGGAAAAAAGAGGGGATCTTTCACGACCTGACCCCGTGTTATGTTTGTAAGCAATTTTCTAATATTTTCTATCCAGTGTCAGTTGAAAAAGGGTGTGAGATACACCGAAACTGTTCTGAATTAAATTGTTTTTTGAGAATGTGGTTTAATTTCTTATATATATATATATATATATATATATTATGCATTTACAATTATTTATTTATTCCCTATTCATTAGACAAGGGTAAGAGAGACGGCCGGGATGTTTTCTTATCCTTTTTGGATTACCTAAATCCAATCTCCATTTATAAAAAGATATAAAATGTTTCCAGAGAAAGGTTATAATTTATCATTTCTCCTCAAATTCTCGAGAAATCTGGATGCAAAAATTTAATTTGTAATTAACCGTCAGTTCAATTTTAAAGAATTCGTACTAAAAATTGTTGCGATGCATACACATACACACAATTGTCTATGTGTGTGATAAAATACCAAATTATCGCGTGGATTCGAATCTCCTACGATCTGAAGAAAATAGCTAGAAGTAGCACAGCAGCACTTAAAAAAAAAATAGCCAACTCATTCTATTTATTTCAAAACGAAGTTTATTGATTTTAAAATAAAATTAAAATCACCACATTTCATAGGGAAATTTTCAAGTAAATTATTACTTGTGTTAGTTTTAGTTTTATTTTAAATGAAACGTTACGAGTATTACCAGTAATGAAATTCGCTGTACCTCTCTCCGAGAACCAATTCTCGCCAACTATTGTCTGGTGACCCGTTGGAACAGCAATAGGAGATTGCATCGTAGCTGAAGCACATTAAGCCCATAAATGATTAAAAATGGTCACTGAGCAGTGCAACGTAATGGTCGCCAGTCATTGAAATGTTTAGGCGAACAAGCGGGCCCAACTCATGGCTGGTAAACACACTCCCACCTCAGTATATAATCACAGCTACCTTTCACGAAACCTTGTTGGCAACTAGAGTCGATAACCTAATGTTGCTTGCAACACACCCATACCATACCATGAGCTCTAAATACCAGGAGCCGTGTTCGGTGTCACTGTGTTAACAGGACCACTGATGGATTTTGGGTTCACATATCATATAGAAGCTAATGACCGCTGCACTGACCCGAAGAATATGCATTTGTTGCCTTCTTCTTCGAATGATAACACGAGCAAATCAATCCAGTCACAGCTGATCACGATTATTAAACACTAGTTGTTAGCCACGGCGCTCTCTATAGTGTGTGGTAAAGCGTTCCATTAGGTATTCTTGGTACACACGACAACTACACTAGTAGATCGAGAAATTTTGAATGTTTAGAGAGTTTCAGAAATGGAATGACTAACACTTCGTGCGCACACATGCATGCCATGTTCGAAGTCTAATAATTTATATCGTTTAGCTATAAGCAGCATATCTGGTATTCACAGTGCCCCACGAGATTTATGTTCATAACCAATTCAGGTTGGTTGATTTTATTAGAATTATTTCCTTTGCTACATATAAAGAAGGAATTTGCTGTTCATTAAGTTTGTAGAACTTTTGTACGAAAAAAACTTTGCTGATTAAAAACTGAAACTATTTCTAGGAAAAAAAAATGAATTGTTGGAACAATTGAAACAACATGCCGAATACTCAAGCCATAACAACCTTTTAAGAATGGAGAAAATATTTAATTGAGGTAATATAACAAATTTCGAAGTCCAAGTTATTGAATATCATTTAAAAAAACTACAAAACGCAGTAGGAAGAAATAAGTATTCGCATACCTTCAAAATTAAATTTTAATTGACTTCCAACCCATCAAACTTCATGAATTTTATAAAATAAATGTATATTCAATATATAGTTAAAACTTTTGTGCACAAAAGACATGAAACAGAATTGATAATCAAAAAACCAAACTAAATTCATTTTTAAAAGCTGGGTCGGCGCAAAGAAGCATCTAGATGATTCTACTAATATGTACAGCAGTAAACAACAGCTGGGAAAAATTAGAATGCCATTCAGGAGTCGACGTTCCTGCAGTAAGGACGTCACTTAGGCGAATAATAAAGAACTCACCAACGACCAGGGAAATGTGATCCTGAAGCTCCATAATGATGTGCTGAGCTGCCGGAAGATATCCAAACAGCTGAAAATACCATTTTAGCACCATTGGTTCTGTAATTATCGACAACCTTTGACGTTCAGTTGCTGCTCGGAAGATTTCCACCAAATCTTCTCGTCTAAAGGGTGTCCACAAAGTCTGGGTACATAGGAATTTTAATATTTTATTTATTTATGTTATTTTTCCTCCCCAGATTGAATGATAACTCTGTCTAAAGAAGAAAAAATCGAGTTGGTACTCTTAAGTGGACGAGAAGGATGGTCTTATCGCAAAATCGCCAATAAATTTAACCTTCGACACCCTGATCGGTAACCTATTTATTTTACTGCCGTCGGAAAATTGGTCACGAAGTTTAAAGAAACAGGTAGTGTCTTGGACAAACCCCGTTCCGGGCGACCAAAGACTTCAGACGAAACGAAAGAGGTTATCATGGCCAAGATTGCTTCTAGCCCAAAGAAATCACTTCGTCAGACATCCATGAAGTTGGGTGTTCCAAGGTCAACTATCCACAAAATCCTGGTAGAGAAGAAGTTCCATCCGTACAAATTACAGATATTGCATCACTTAAATGAAGATGACCCCGATAGACGAATGCAGATATGCGAATGGTTTTCAGATAAATTAAATGAAAATATAAATTTTACTAAAGACCTTTTGTTGTTTAGTGATAAAGCTTTGTTTTATGTTAATGGTGAAGTCACAGGCAGAATCTTCGATACTGGTCTCAAGACAATCCACATTGGATGGATCCATCCAAACAGCAAGGCTGCCAAAAGGTGATGGTGTGGTGTGGTTTGTGGAAAGCTCATGTGCTAGGACCCTTCTTCTTTGATGAACATGTAACCGGTGAGACTTATCTGAACATGTTGAGAGACAAATTAATGCCTCAAATTGAGCGCCTAGGCGAGGGACTTCCGGAATGGTTTCAGCAGGATAAAGTCCCTGCCCATTTTGCTACAAATGTTAGAGATTGGCTCAATGGCACTTTTCCTCACTGGATTGGAAGAAGAGGTCATGCGGAGTGGTCCCCTCGTTCACCAGACCTTTCTCCCCTTGTTTTCTTTTTCTGGGGTATGTTAAAAGAGAAAGTTTACTCAATGAAGATTGCAAATCTAAACTACTTGAGAGAACGCATTATCAATCAGTGTACTGAAATCGACGGCAATGTACACCTATTCAATCGAGTTTACTAGAATTTAGCAAGGCGCATCGAATTATGCATTGCAAATAATGGAAATCATATTGAAAATATAATTTCTTAACATTATAATTAAATAAAATTGTTTTGTTCTAAAGGTATGTATTTATCTCCTATGTACCCACACTTTGTGGACACCCTGTAATACTCAAGACGGTTCGAGCTACCACTATGATGATCCGTAACATAATTATAGATGACTAACTAGTGGTAGGAACGTAGGTCACAAAGCAAACCATCAGTAAAGAACTGAACCTGCATGATTTTAAGTCTCACAGGACAAGGAAAACACCTCTGCTGCTGAAGCGACACAGAGCTACAAGGTTAATGTTCTCACGTGAGCATTTGGAGAAACCAACTGAGTTCTGGAATAATGTCTTGTGACTGACGAGACAAAAATATAACTGTTTGGTCGTAACGATGGTTGTATTGCCTGGATGAAAACCATCCCTACTGTGAAGCTTTGGGAGGTAGAAAGCCAACAAAGGTTATGCAACTCAGTATTAATCACGAAATATAGATTTGTACGAATACTTTTTACACTTTTGTTTTTATTAATTTAAGGTTTACCGAATATCAATTCTGTTTCGTGCCTTTTTGTGTACACAACTTTTAACTTTAGATTAATATAAATCTATCGTGTAAATTTCATTAAGTTTTATGGGTTAAAAGTATATTAAAATTGAATTAGGAAGCTGTAAGAATACATACTTCTTCACACTGTGAATCTTTCCCAAATGCACCCTCTTTCACGCTGCATCTCTTTTTTCCTGATGGATGGAATGGACTAAATTCGTCTCACTATTCGAGAGGTCTGTTTGTGATGAAACATTTAGCTGAGCTAGTACGAAATTTCGATCATTCGATCTCAGGCTTTCTGCTTTGACTCTGAAAAAACGAAAACACTTCGTAGGAAAACACATTCCATCAATAACCACCTGATTTTATTGGAAATAATACCCAATATCCATTATCTTAAGGAAGCTATGAACACATTTTGATATGAAAGTTAGATCCTAGGATGAAAGGGCCACAAGGAGCAGTCTCAAATTTGTGCTAGTGAATTTTGCTTTCTCTGATCAACTCTTCACTTAACTACACAAAAGAATGATGCATACGTTGTAGTAATAAAGAATTCTAGTACCAAAATATGTTATTAAATTTGTTAATGCAGACGTTAAAATTTACTTTAAAATGAGGAAACCAAAGAGAAATTTCCTGTAGTTCTTAAAGAAAGAGTTAAAGTTAAGGGATGTAAAATATTTATAGTCATAATTTGATTAGGTCAAGGAGGAGAGCACTTGTAAAATTAGGTAGCCATTGGGTGCACAACTTTTATTAATATAAGTACTATATTCAACACTATAGATCTTGTAACAAGCATGAGTTATGTGAGGCCAATCTGAATACTGCCATTAGAGGATATCATAACATCATAACAGTGCCCTATGAAGCCCTATCGTAGCTCAGAAAATACAAATATGTGTAGTGTATATTATATTGCAATGTATTGTTTTCATTTTGGATAACAGCCAGATAGGCTCTTAAAAAAAAATCATTTTAGATAACACTATATTTGTTCTTAATTTTGTTTCAATTTGGGATAACACCATTTTGGGGTAGTGGTGGCGACCCCGTTCCCGGCCCGACAGTGGGTCGGGGACCCTCAGACCTATTCCAGGCCCTATTCCAGCTCCCCGGACCATCGCAGGAGCAGACCCACCGTTTCTCGGAGTCTCTCACAGAGATCCACCGGGCCCAGATCTGTGTTTATATGTGGGCAGTTGAAGAGATTTGTGGTGTCGTGTATCTGTGTTAAGCATTTGGGACAGTTTGGAGGGGTGATTTCTTTGTTCGTATCTGTGCTAGTGTTCTTCTGATCTGCTTTGTGAGTGTTTGTTCTGAGTTGTAGATGGTTGGAGGTGGTGCACTTAATATCTTTTTGTGGGGTTCTGTTTGTCAAGTATTGTTGTATGATCTGAGAGTGGATTGTTTTCTTGTTTTGCTTAATTGTGTCTTTTGTTGTTGTGTTAGGGTCTGTGTCTAAGTTGGTGGTGTAGTTGTTGTTGTTTTCGAAAATGGTTTTGTGTCGGTGATTGGAAGGTTGTCTGGTGATGTGGTTGAGGGGATGATTTGGATGTTGTGTTTTCTGTCTGAGTTGTCATGCATGCAGTTTTAGGTGTTTTTCAATTGGTATGATGTTCGTTTTGTCGTGTAGATGTTGGGTGTTTGTGTCAAGAGTGCATCTTGTGGCAGTGCGGAGGGCTGTGTTTTGTATTGTCTGTAGTTTTATGGTGTTTGTGTCAAGAGTGCATCTTGTGGTAGTGCGGAGGGCTGTGTTTTGTATTGTGTTGGTTTCTGAGATGATTGGAGACCAGATTGTGTTGGCTTATTCTAGTGTTGGTTTTGTGATTGTCTTGTGTCTGTTAATGACTGCAGCCAAGGCCGAAGCGGAAGTCAAAGCTGGAAACACCGAAGCGGAGGCTCAAATCAATCAAGACTCCCCTGCCTCCCGCAAAGGAGGCCCATTATCTCATTAACACCATTTTGTTCTCTCTTTCATCTCAACATTTTTGTTCCTGTTTTTGCTCTCATCTATTACTCTATATTTTAGCAACGTCATATTTTGAAAAGGGGGAAATTTAGTTTAGAGTTCCTTTTGAAAAATTATTATAATTGGCGAAGTTCATAAATTTTATAAAAAAATAACCATGGAGGCTTTTTTTTAGATTTTATATTTTAATCTTAGTATTCCCCATTTTTCTTAAGGGTCATTTGGAATAGCACCATTTTTTTCTCATATATTTGCAATTTAGATAACAACATTTGTTACCATTTTGGCTCACACCATTTTGTCTCCATTTGAGATACTATCATTCCGCGTTTGGAATTCATCGCCCAAAAGAGGGAGCACACAATGTAGGGGCATCTAATCCCCTGGCAGAATTCTGACAACTTTCATAAACTCTAGGTATTCGTATTTGAAATTCATTGAATTAGAGCTCCTTCCCACTTTTGTTGATGTTGACATGAAATATTCATGCCAATTTTAGGTGAAAAGGATTTTGTTGTGGTCGAAAAGATGCAAAATAATTTCCCTTTTGGAAGACACTAATTTGAATACACCTTAGACAAGATATTTAGAATGCCAAGTTGAAACAGTAATATAATGCATTAAAGGATAGATCCATTATTAATATTTACAGCTAGGCCAGTTGCATATGTGTATGATTAGGACTTAAAAAACAAAAATACCTCTCTGTTTTTACACTTAGATATTACGTATATCTTTGTTGTCTCAGTCTGCCTATTCTCTCAAATACTCACTTAATAGGTCTTTTTTTCAAATTTTCCTCTTTATTTGTTTAATTTGGGAATGTCAAACTTCCATTTTAAGCCCTCAAAAAGCAGGATTCTAAAGAGGGATAGGTCAATCCCTACTGAGATTATTATACAAAAAATAATTTTGTGGATCATTAATGAACGATGATCGTGAGCTCGGTAGGCATTTGCTGTGAATGGTTACAAAAGTAAGACACAAGCCGTCTTCTAAAATAGGAAAATAATGATATATGAAGAAAATTCACGTTCCTTATGATGCCTTGGAAATTTAATGGAAACTGTTTTTCACATAAATATTGTCAGTCTGTTTCACCCTTATGATAGCTTGCGGAGCACCTAATATATACATCATGAGAGATCCATGATTGCTCTCGTTCATATTCTTCTTCACTTTTTGAGAAGGAAGCTAGTGCAAAGCATATATGAATAACACAAACAGCAACTTTGTTTTCAGAAACATAACATCAATAAGTGAAAAGAGATAACATGACCTTGATTTTATTTGATTACTTCAACTTTACGCGAGAAATCAAAGCAATCCTGAGCTTCTCTCCGTTGAGCACAGAAAACCTTTAATAAAATGCAAAATAAATAGCCTTTGGATTTTTTAATAAAAGTTTGATCATCATTTGATTTTCACTTTCTTGAATAAGACTTTAATAATTCAACCAGAAAATTCTTTCGTATTTTTGTCTTGGAAAAGTTAATTTTTATCCACTAATAATACTAATTCCTGATGTAGCTAATTCCTGATCTGTTGTTATTTATTTATAGGTGAAATTTAATTCACGGTTTCCAGTCTAATTTATACATTTGCCATCTACTATTATGCGTTGTTTTAATGACCTCTTTTTATCATTGACATTCTTCCCACAATTTGTATTACATTTTTAATGTTCTTCCTCTAGTCGCTTATAAGTATCTCTATTCGATTACTTTTCTTACCCTCAAAGCTCTTCATATTATTTTCTTTTAATTTTGTGGCAAGGGGGAGGCTCTTTTATTTTTTTTGATATGTGGACTTGTTTCTATTTTGGTATTTATTAACGTTGCACCGTCAAAAATAATTTAGTCAGTTTTTTTGCAGATCTTTAATTTAGATTCTACTTTTGATCAGTTAATAATTAATATCGTCGAGTAGAATGAATTGAAAACAAAAGCATTATTTTTCCTTTGTATGTCAATCATATATTGATTATATATTCGTGTGAAATAGATGAAATAACGAGAGGGCAATGATGAAGAATGAAAGTCTTCTTTGCCTATTCTTCACAATTAAATCAAGAGAAAGTGCGTAAAAAAGCTCTGAATTTCCTCTTTTTTTCGTTTACTGCCCATATACGAGGGGCGGTGAATAGGTTTTGCGAATCGGTAGGGCAAAAACAGAGGAAGGGGGATGGCTGTTTGTGGGGGTGTTACGACAAGTTATGACAAGTCAGGACCTGCCGCCGCACGCTCCTGCCTCATATATTTAAGAAGCAGTAGCTGATCGCAGATCGTCAGTCACAAATTTTTCAACAGTGGAGAAGGTTGAGCACCGCGCAGTGATCAAATTTTTGACCAAGGAAGGCAAGAATGCAAAAGAGATCCATGAACGCATGGTTGCAGTCTACACCGAGACCGCTTCTTTCTATGCAATCATTGCTTGCTAGAATAGGGTGTTCCGCCATGGTTGTGAGTTCCTTGAAGATAACCCCCGTCCAGGACGCCCGTCAGACGTGACCGACGAGGACAATGTGGTCCGTGTGGAGAGGATCATCCACGAAAATCGACGGGTGAAATTAGAAGAAATCGAGCGAGAACTTGAAATATCACATGGAAGTGTTATCAACATCATCCATGACAATTTGGCCATGGCCAAGGTCTCTGCCCGTTGGGTCCCTAGAAACCTCACACCCCATGATCGAATTCAACGTCGTCAAAGTCCACAAGGCCAGAGTTTCACAGGCTGCCCTGCGCGAGTGCGGATTCGAGAAGCTCAACCACCCCCCCTACAATCCAGATCTAGCCCCTAGCGACTACTTCTTATTTCGCCTGCTCAAGGCTGCACTGCGTGGACGCTGGTTTGGGGACGATGAAGATGTCCATCTCGCCGTCCAGGAGTGGATTGAACAGCAGTCGGGAGATTTCTGTTTGTCGGAAATTCGAATACCCCGGGACAAGTGGCGCAAGTGCATTGAAGTCAAGGGTAGTTATATTGAAACATAATAAAAGACTTTTACTCATATCTCGTTTCCTTATATCCGAATTGCAAAACTTATTGTTTACCCCTCGTAATTTATTGATTGTACTATTATCTAGATTTCACCACTTCAGGCTGAACAATGGGATCGCAAAGTTCCTCTGGTGGATATATATTAGGATTAATATTATGGCTTAGCTATAAGAGGCTGCAATTAATGTCAAATCATTACAGTTTAATTCCGGCAAAAATAATACGACAAGATTCTATGATGTAGGATACTCCCTTCATTTGCTTGCGGCGCAGAAGAACACTCATGTTATTAATTAGTTTTATCTCAGGTATCATCAAGCAGGAAAGCACTTTGCAACATTTGTCATTCTCTTCTGCTCTACGCGCATAGACAACGTTTCACTATTACCTCTCTCTTAATCCAGCTTAGCGATTTGCAGTTCACTTGTGCCCAGAAGTTGAACGGGTATCTGTTGTTTGATAAAAAATGAGATTATAAACGCTCATTGGCTCTTACCATATGTGATAGAACGGGTTGAGGCCGCGTTAATTTCAACCACTATCACATGTTATTTAGAAACCACGATGCTACACACGTGCATCTTCGCTTTAAAGCCTGGGGCCTTATCGCAGCCACCTGAGTCAATGTTTAAACAAGGAGGTTTATCTTCCCCCGTCGCCCCATGCGTCGACCTCGCCAGATTGAGTTAGGCTTATGGGCAGATAAGGCATTGTTCCCAGGCTCGGCTGTGCATTTTTTCGAAGCTCCCACTCCATTGTCCCCCACGCCGAAGGGATGTCCTGACTATTTATTTGAAAACTTTACCACTAAGATCAGATTGGAGATCCAGATTTTCGTCGAGAAACATCACTACGACCCTCTCTCACCTTGTGCGCCAAGGGACCTCGACCTCGAGATTCACCATCACTTGTCCAGAAGAAGGACAATATCCCTTGAGTGCCAAGGATTGAGCCTTCGTGACGCCAAGTCCACAAGGCTTTCCCTGTTGTTCAGAAGAGAACAACCTTAGAACAGCCATTGTTCTTTTGAGCCCGATGACAAGAAAAGGTTCTCACCCCCCCCCTCCTGTTGTTCAGAAGAGAACAACATAGAACAGCCATTGTTTGTTTGAGCCCGTTCGCCAAGAAATGGTTCTCACCCTTCCCCTGTTGTTCAGAAAGAGAACAACGTTAGAACAGCCATTGTTCGTTCGAGCTTGTTGACAAGAAACGGTTCTCAACCCTTCCCCTATTGTTCAGAAAGAGAACAACGTTAGAACAGCCATTTTTCGTTCGAGCCCGTTGACAAGAAACGGTACTCACCCTTCCCCCTTGTTGTTCAGAAGAGAACAACATTAGAACAGCCATTGTACTCGAGCCCGTAGACAAGAGACGGTTCTCACCCCCCCATGTTTTTCAGAAAAGAACAACGTAGAACAGCCATTGTTCTTCAAGCCGTTCGTCAAGAAACGGTTCTCATTCCCAAGACGCCACGTCAGGATCATTTAATTCTCCTTCCTTCGGCTGGAACTCGCCAGTGGACCGAAATTCCTTCACGTCGCCTTCCTCTGCACAACAAGTATAATTACGTAAGCCGAACGTTACCTTTGAGTATTTAACCCTTTTGTCAACTCTATCCTGTGCTTTAAATGGTTTAGCGAACCCTCCCTTCCCTTTAACTTTATATTTGTTTTACCTTTTTAAATCTTTTAATCCTCGGATTAGCTCGATTCCCCACGACCCTTTTCAATTCTCTGTTTATTATAATATTTTCCGTTTTGTTTGTTGTTTATAGTTGTTATTAATAAGACTCTATTTTATTAATGAGAGCAATATTATTATCCTTGAGCCCAGTTCCACTTCTTAAGCATATCGAAGACATCCACGCACTCTAAAGATAATTAAAGAAGTTTCCTCAACGAATAGTTATATATGGTATATCGTCGAGAGTCCATTCTACGACACCATATATAGGGTAGTTTCCTTCTTCCAGAACTACAACATACAACGATGAACAGCCCCTGATCACCTTTAGTGTCAACAGTGTTAAACATTCTATTCCTTATGTTGGATTCATTTCAGTTCTTGGGCCACTTTCTCTAGAAAGACACTGGGAGAGCCAATAAATAAAAATAAATCGCAGAAGCGGGTTTTCAGAATTCCTGTATTCTTGCCTGAAATCTTGAAGTGCGTTGGCAATATCCGATAGTGTCGATCTGTGGAATCTCAGTTTCCTCCAAAGCTATGCTCGGATGCATTCCTTAACCTAACAATGAACTTCACGAAATAGCAAAGCTTTAGAGCAAATTTTTACAAAAATATTTCTGCTACTCTGTCTCTTGTAGTCTACAATCTGTGGAAATCTATAAATCCTGTATGTTTTCATAGCATGGAATTCGAATTGGCCACATATGTATGTTACTCCAATAGTTTTAGGTAATTTTCAAATATTTTCTGTGAGTTACGGCACATAACAGATAAATCCTTAGGAATGAAGTTCAAAGTAGGTGTGGGTGGTTTAACCTATCCAGTCTCCGACTTCAGAGAAGAAGGTTCAGTGAAGGTTATGATTTAAGATCTGACACTATTTTTTGGTGGTTTACGATAGAGATAATAGTTCATGAATATGTTGTAGTCTTTTGTTATCCACCAGCTTACTACAGAAGTTTGCAAATCATGTTGGTCTGGTTTAAGGTTTGTTCCATTTAAGTTTGAAAGCCATAAGAAAATTATTCTGACTGGCAAACAAAGATAAGTCTATTAATTTTAGATTTTGTCTTTAACCACAGTAAGATTTTCACAAAACTTTTCGCCCTATCCTTTTGTAAACAATCGAAGTCAATGGATTAAAAATCAGCACGTTCTAGAGCATAAAGTTAAACTATCACTAAAATTTTGCTAAACTAATTACGACACCATAACAAAACTTTCATACCAGTTGCATATTTACTCTTTGAGAAAGAACATCACGGTAAAAGAGAAAGAGCAAAGAGCATGAAACATATTTTATACAGGTTCGATTTTTGGTTTAATCAAAACTTTTAGGGAAAGTAATATACCCAACACAAATCCCCTTAATTAGATTTAGACACTAAAATTTAACCTAGACAAAGACCAACTGAGGGCAATAGAGAAAATCACATTTAGAATTATTAAAAAAAATATTTTATTGGGCGATGGAGCGAGAGTTTTATTCGTGCGTGGGGAAAAGTTTAGAGTTCCAGAAAATCGGTCTGTTTTCTCGCTTTTCTTATATTTTCTCTTTTCCCAAGTTATATTAACGACAGGGAATCTATCTCGGTTTTTGCATTATAATACGCTCATGAAAACTTTTTCCCTTCCCCTCTAGAGCGTCACCTTAATCTTGGTATTTGATTTTCGCGTAATAAAGCCAGAGAGAATGTGTGTGTGTGTGTTTCATCTCAACTTAATGGATATAGTGGTGTGGTCAATATAACGAAGTCTTTACAATATGAGCTCTCATTTGAAATAGGTAACCAAGCTCCCCCTAGACCCGCTTTATTTTTAGTTGTTTTTTCTAATGTTTATATAAATAATTGTCGGATTTGATAAAAAGGTCACAATTATAAGGCTAAGTCTAAAGCCTCAGAGAGGACCAAATTGCGTTGAGGAATTGCATATTCTGAGATTTAATAAAAGAGAAAAGATAGGCATCCGTCTACCTAAGAGAGAGAAAAAGAAGAGTTCCCATTAACAGAAGGAAATGGAAATACAAACGGTAAACTCATATAGATAATTTATATTCATTAATAGATGAATAATTTCAATTCATAATACTTATATTCGCCTTTTTACTCAATCACCACCTTTAGTTTAGCAGATAGCTTGTTGATTCCTCTAAGATAAAGTTTGACCTGTTTTGAGTTCAACAAGTTGTCCACGAACAATTTTACCTGATCTTATTCGGAATTTTCTTTACTATTCAGGGCATTCTGTAGTGAAAAAACCCCATGGAAATCACTTATGCAAGGACTGGTGGATATGGTAGATGGGGCAGAACAAACCAGCCTAAGTCTTATATGTTTTTTTTTGCATGATTCTCGCTGTATGTGGTGTTGCGTTATCGTGGATCGTGATGGAGCACAACATGTCTCCTATTAACTAGTACAGGGCGTTTTCCTAAAAATATTCCATGCACAATTTTCAGCTTTTGAGAGTATAGGTTTGGATTTTCCACTTGTTCTTAACATCTTCATCTAAGTGTGATCGTCCTGGTCTCGGTTTATCAGTCAATGATTGATTCCCAATACGAGCTTCAGACCTGTCCAAAAACACTACAAATTTTCTTTGCTTTTCTGAAAATTTTTTGGATTCTTAAACTCCCATAACATCACATGTTGAATATGCATATTTAGTCCCTCCCTTTTCGGCTAGGATGTAGTAGTTTGAATTATGATGCAGACTTGTTTAATGATGATGTAAGAATGGGCGGTGAACTTTCATTTTAAATAGTTAATTTATGGTTTTATAAAACAGTGGAAGTTTGAAATGCGCCGTTCCATTTTGTTATTCTATCAAAGAGGTAAAAAATAACCAGAAACACGTTCACAATTGCCAAATCGTAATCTCGGAACATAATTATCATATAAGTAAGGGAATTGCAGACCTAAAATTGCTAAAGTTAAGTCGTAAAGGAGCTCTTTTATCTCATTATCTATATTTATCTCAGTATTTTATATTGAATTCCTCTTTAAAAATCTGTCGAAAACTTTGGATGCGTCTCGTAAACTATGAATATGGTCTTTTCTCATTGGGTTTTTGATATTTTTCTATGAGACGCTGATCGCCATCTGACTACTTGTATATTTTGATCGGTGAAATAAAGGGTGTTCCATAAAGCACCCCGAATTTGAAAGGTGAAATATTGCACGATGTTTTTTTTATAAAAATGGTCATACTCTGCATAATTCTCATCAATTCTTTCTCCCATTTAGGGAATGAACACAATTTCGGCCATATGTTTATCTTCACTAAATCTGCATACATTTATGTGCTCCTCAAATTTTCCGATAACTGTAGCAGATGTGTGGCTTGATGCCTCCAATCACACGCTTGATTTCAGTCCTGAGTTCACGAATTATGCTTGGCTTGTTGGCGTATACCTGTGATTTCACATACCCCGTAAGAATAAATCACAGGGGGAAAGATCACAGTTATGTTTATTGACAAGTGAGCCTCGACAGTAAAGATAATTTTCTTTGCAAAACTTTTGTCGGCTACAACTTTCTTACAACATAGTCATCAAATTGCTTTCGCCCCCTATGGTCAGGTAGCTGAAGATGCCTCGTAAGTTGGGGATCTTTATGCAGAATTAAATACAATGAAATGGTCGGGATGTCCAACTGTTACGAACGGCGACGAATTGATTTTCCCAGACTTAGAGTGTTACTGTCTCGCAAAACAACCATCTATTGCTTTCTCCAACATGAACGATTGCCTTCAGGCGACTTGACCATTACAACTAAGCCACTTGTTTTAAACTTGGTTATTAGTCTGCCAACCGTAAACTCTTTTGGTGCTTCATTTCTCCGCAAAATGATACAAAGTATTTGAACTGTTTGCGTCGCACTTTCGCCGTTTTGGCAAAATGTCTCCATGATAAGAACGAACTGCTCAGATTTGAACTGCTCCATAACGCACTGCACACAAGTATTCTAAAAAACCCAAAAAAAACTATTAATCGAAGTAAAGAGAAATAGCAAACATAATAAAAGCATGCTTCAAACTTCAAAACACAAAAGTGTCGCCCATTTCAAATTTGATACCCTTTATGGAACACTATATCATCTATTAATTTAATCATTAAGTATGTTCTTTAGCTCCCAAGGATGTTATTCTAGGCTGCTAGATATTTTTTTCTGGGACTTTTTGTTTGATTCCTATGATTGTATCTTTTAAGTGTTTCGTTGTTAATAGTTTCCATTCCTCTGTTACTATCTCTTTTGAAGGGCTCAGTTTGGATTTCTTATACGCGTTACGCCCAGCAACGCTAACCACTGAGAAAGGAGGTAAGGCCAAGTATCAGCAAGGATAAAAACGCCATATCTTCCCTGATAAAATGAACGATAAATTTTAAAGAAAGATATGCGTCCACTGAACTGATTGGGGATTGCTCCATTTTCATTGGACGGGGTAACCACCCTAAAGGGAGAAATAATCTTAGATTTGGCGATTAAATTCGTACTTTTACTTTTACACATTTCAAACGCTAAAAGCAGCATATCTCAACCACCTCTGCGTTCTGAACTACACTAAAGTAAGTTGAAGTGAACCCTAGAAGGAAGCCCCTTTTAGTGGCACGAAGAAGGAGGGTCCTTTGGACCACGAGCCCAAAATTTATAGATGCGTCTAATATTAATATGCCTAACTTGTTACTGTGGTCGGGGAGTTCTATTATTAATATAAACGTATTTAGAAACCCATATTCCGTCTAAATTAATAGGACCTCTCTACTATTTCTATTTTTCAGATTTTGTTGATAATTGAGCTGGCAAAAAAATAAAAGAAGACATAAAAAAGAGCGTTCTGGGTGGTCAAAGAGAGGATGATAGGGATATCACCTTTGAATGGAAATTGAGGCCAGCTCAACTGGCCCCAACTATCATTAAGAAACATAGAGCAAGCAGCAACAACCTCGACAAAGGAAAACTATGCTAAGAAATATATGATTACCTGAAGGTTACTTTTATAGGGAACATAGATATCACAAACGGAAAAGCAAGTCCCGATTGAGGGAGTGGAAACACTTTAAAAAATAGGACTAACACCAAGAATTCCACCGCAAACTACCGCTAAAAGAAGCCGTTTATTTAAAACGGTAGACTTATGGGTAGGTTCGTATACAAAAGAGAAAATTAAGAATGAAACTGAAAGAAAATTCCAAGGAACAAAAATCACGGAAAAGATCAAATTCAGAAGTCACACACAGGTATTTAAGATAGTGTGTGCAACTAAAGAAATCACCAATAAAATAGCTCAAAATGGACAGAAATTGTTCAATATGTGAATTTTCCTAGAGCATATGGAACGAAACAAGCATATTAATATCCAAATATGCTTCAGATATGTTCTGAATGCGGCTAAACCGGACATAAGTGGAGAGAATGCATGGAAACTAAAAATAAATTTATTAACCTCGGAGAGTCCCACAAAACCATCGCAAAGGAGTATCCCAAACAAAATAAATCATCGCGGAAACAAAAAAAGAACAACAAGAGGAAAAAGAAACGCCACTACCTTTGCAGAAGTTGCGAAAGCCACCACTGACACTGAAATGAGGCAGCAAAAAATGTACCTGAGGGTACCAAATGGCGCATCAATATAAGTACTCATGTGCATTTTAAACGCTCAGGTCATGAATACTGGCAGACCTGGGACCTTGAAATCAACATTAAACGACATACTTGGAAAGAAAGGTTTGAATAACATGTGGCTCTCTGAGAACTCTCCATCTTCAGAAATTTTAAATCTGAGTGTACCCGAATCTTTGGGGTAAAGGGCTCCAGATAAAAACAGCAACCGCGAGCAATAATAACTAAGAGTAACAAACATCGATGCAACTTATGAAATTAGAGGAGATGAAAATGCAATAGAAGAAAATAAAAAAATAGAACTACTGTAACCAAGAGGATTGAGGCCGATGATTTCGGTCTCAAATTCTATACTAGCAGCGAGTTACACAAGGCAAGATAGACGAAACAAGTTGACATGATAAAAGGTTTAAACCAAAGCACATGCAAACGGGCATTCAGCGTTAAAATTGGCACTGAAGATGAGCAAGAGGTGGAAGAGATACTCATGCTGGACAAAATCACGAGTCAGCCTGAAAACTGAGTGACTCTCAACCACAGCACTTTTACTGGTCTCTTATGGTGGAAATTTGGAAGTGATGCAGACTCTTTCAGACAGAACTGTCACCAGAACAACAGAAACGAATAAACAAAAACCCTGAGTGAACAATGGATTACGGAAGGATAAGGACACTCAAAATTCTGCAAATTAACACAGATGGATGGATCGGGAAACCATCATTCTTTTGACAATATCTTCACGGAAATAGATCCAGATATTATTTTCATATTCAAAGATGAAGTAAACCTAGATAGCAAAGCAATAAAAATTTTCAATTATACCGTCATTAACACTAACAAAAAAGGTTAAGCGCACGATAAGGTGGCCATATTACTTAGAAATGATATATATTATAAATAAATAGATGTTCAGATGAAACTCTATTAGCTTTAGAATTGAAACAGAGGTATCAGCTTTAATAATAGACAGTTGATACAACCACCGAAATGCAATTTCGTTCCCATGCAAAATATGATAACCAGCTTGAGCGCAAGACTCTCAACGATATTCATGGGAGAAAATTATGAAAGATGCAGAGCGAATGGCTACCGAGACAGAAATAGAAGTGGCAATAAGTTCCTAATTTCGATGGAAAGTACATATTCAACAGAATTGTCCAAGACTTCCCTAGGTACCTTAACTGCATATCTGCTACAATACGAGAGAACTTTAAGCAGCCACCACATGGCATATAACATTCTATTACAGCCAGTCAATGTACCATGTAGTAGCAACATCTGAACACCACAACGATATTCATGGGAAAAAATAATGAAAGATTCAGAGCGAATGGCTACCGAGACAGAAATAGAAGTGGCAATAACTTCATAATTTTGATGGAAAGAAACATATTCAACAGAATTGTCCAATACTTCCCTATGTACCTTAACTACATATCTGCTACAATGCGAGAAAACTTTAAGCATCCACCACATGGCATACAACATTCTATTGCAACCAGTTAATGTACCATGTAGTAGTAACATAGAAACACTACTGGAAGTAAGTCAGAACCTGATATATGTAGGTACTGGAAGAACTAAGAAGATTCGTGCCATGCGATCTTAATGAAACAAACCTGGAAGAAATTGATGAAGAAAGTAAGTGCATAAAATCATCTCTTATTGAGGAAGAGATAAAGAACGTACGGAAACAAAACACCGCACGGTCCTTTAATAAAGATGGACAGAGAAGATGAGTGAAAAGAACCTGCAGCTCATCAGTGTCTACGCCCAAATTGCAATTTTCGGTCCCACCAGAGAAAGACAAACTGGGGCTGAAAAGGAGAATAAAGAATTGATGTTTCTCATAGAATAACAACAAGGAACAATATTGGAGAGCTTCATCAGAAAACTAGATTTGGATTAAAGACCTAAAGAAAAGTGGAGGCTAATAAACCCCCAAATTATTATATCCAAAAAGAAAAAAAGCGCTACAAAATGTACGAGGAGAAAAAATAATAGAAGATTTATTAAGAGGATTAAGCTCATAAAATAGAAACAACATATTTCATGTTCTATGGATGGAGGCTCTGATCTTCTTACACATCAATATTAACAACCTATCTAAAGCAACGAAAAGAGAGCGGCTAAATTTTAAAACAAAGGCCTTTATTGGACCAGGAACACATGAAAAACATAAATTGGAGCTTGGAATGCTATAAATAGAGAAGTTAAGATTGAACCGCTTAACGCCTTTGTAAAAACAGTGCCCAAATATTAGAAGGAAAATTGACCACTTTTTTCCTTCTTTCGGAAAAGAAACATTAAACAGAGGAAACTGTCCTTTCAACTACAGATTCCCTATTGGAAGCCATAACAGGGAATAGTGGAAGAACCATTGTACACATAAATATGAAACTCACTGAATCAAGAAACCAACGCTTTTCTAGTTCACTCAAAAGAGCCAAAACAGAAAATATAAACATCTATCAGGACTCTCAGGATAAGTGACTCTAAAATTGACGAACCCAATTGACATCCAAAGTAAGAAATACTGAAAAAGAGTAAAGTGACAACTAAAATTTCTGATCTATATTGAATTACGAAATTAAATGCTCAACTATACTGTAGTAAAGTGAAAAAAATGAGTAAACATGAAGAGAACGAGAAGAAAGAAAAAAGATGTTGCCAAGTCTAAAACTTGAAAACACCAGAAAAAATACAAAATAGATGAGCGAATTAGCTCGTACACATAACGGATTGAATGCTACATTACATTCTAAAATGAAAGAATTAATAGAAAACAAAGAAAAGTAATTGGTCGGCTGACCCAACAAATTCCAAAAAGTTGCAATTGCTTACTAGCAGAGCAACAGGTACAGGAGACAATACAAAAGGAAAAGAAGGTCCTGGTTCGGATACCAAGAATATCAGTAAATCTAAACATATGAAGTAATTACATTTTATCCTTCTATCCGCAAGCATCTGTAGTCAGTCACCTGATATCAACTTCTGCTCTCCTGCTAAACTTTCTTTGTCACTCTTTTAAATCTTCCAAGACCCCTAACCCTTCCTACTTCCTCTGGCCTACCTAACGTGGTGAAAAGGAGTGGAGCATGGAAATGTTCGATACAGCTATCATCTTTCCCCCAAATCCCTTCATATAGAATATTTTTTTTTTATATTTATTGGTTTATTGTGTCTATAATTTGGTTTTAAAATTCTATATCATTATTTTGGTTTCTTCTTTGTTTATCTTAAATACTTTTACGATACTCGTGAAAAATATATTATTAATTTCTATCTCGTCTTTGACATAGTCACCTCTTTACTCTATAGATTCTGTATATAAAATCTGTATTATCGTTTTTGGTTTTCACCTACTCTTTTTCCTTCAGTGTTTGTTTAGTATTTTGGAATTTTTGTTGTAAAATAGCTTTCATCCTGTTTTATTTTATGTTAAAGATGGCTTAAGAGTTGACTATTTTTTGAAATTTCTAGTATCTAGTCCGTTTTCTTTTAACATCTCTTTCAGTTTAGTTGCGTAAGTTCAGGAATTCGATATATTTCTTAAGTGGAAGCTTAATATCAATGTAACAATTTTGACTTTCAACATATTTTGGGGGTGGCCTAACTATGTCTTGTCTTTTTTGAGGCAGATGTCTACGTTATGTTTTTCCTGGTATCTATTTTTTCTATATTTATCCTTATTTCTTTCTATTAATTTCCATCACTTGCAGTGGTCATTGTTATATTGTTTCCTTCGTATTTAATGCATGTCTCTGTTCATTTTTGGCTACCTTTCCAAGAATTGTCTTTTAATCTGCACTCGGAACAGATTACAAGTCTTTGTTGGGGCAGTTGAAGGTCGTATGTTTTTTACAGGGCAAAGCAAACGGAAGCAGACCTGAATATTCGTGGAAGTTAACCGCAAGCTGTCTCGAAACACCCGCGTCGATATCACCGAAAGGATAGAATATTAAGACGATTAAATCGGTATCAACCGAATTCACGGCGACGATTTTTCATTTAATTGTTATTGCTTTACATAATATCTTGAATACATTTATATATTCATTGAACTTTACCACTTCATGTCCTTTCTGCCCCCCATTTCTTTGGCCACTAAAAAGAATCACCATTTAGGGCTACCTAACGAGGTATTATGCAAGGGTTTCCTTACTTCTATGGCCAGTACTTCTGTCCTTTGCTGGTGTCCAATTTCTTTAGTAGCCGCAAGACATAAGAGAGAGTTGAATAGTGATAAAAGATGGAAAGAGTTAGGGGAAAACATAACACTAATTTGAGGTGCTACCTGACTTAAAGAGAACAGAAGTGATCTCCAATCAGTTTTTTCTGATTAAAATCTACTCTGGTATTGCAAGCAAGCTACTAGGAACTTTCTGCGAATAGATTTGCCAATTTATAAATTATTTCAAAATCAAGTTTTACGGTGTCTCGAAACACCCTCGTGTGATATCACAAAAAGGATAGAATATTAAGACGATTAAATCGTCATCAAAGGAATTCATGGCCCAGTCACTACGCAGATATGAACACAATAAAACGTTTGTGAGGAACACTAAACAAGAATCTACGAACAAAACTAGAGTCAGAGGGAAGACCGTCAGGATTGCTGGATTTTATACCAGACTTATTACTCTACGCCCTAGATAGATGTATCTCTTAAAGAAAATTACACAAATATATAATATATGTCATTGTATAAATATATTTATGTACAAATAAATGTATTTTAGTAATTGATTAGGTGTCTATTTACAACTTTCTTGCTTCTGTACTAACATATAAGAAAATCTCTGAAATTTGGCTCATATTAACATAGGTGTTTATTGTCTCTTTTTAAAATATGCAAACCTCTTAAACATTTCCCCGTCTCTGACTTCAAAATCCCATTTCTTAAAAGTATAGCACTGATACATCGTTGAACGTCTACTCTTTTTTAACTAATGAATTAAGAGAAATAAGTAGTAAATCTTAATCACTATTAGATTCCTGTGGTAATAAGACGAATCATGACGTCATTTCCTATATTATTGCCAACTTGCCATACTTCCACTTAAAACTGTTCATTTGTTTTCCTAGAAATCTGCCTATGATAAAAATTAACCAATTTTCAGAATTTCTTCAAGAAAATAAAAGTTATGACCTAAAGTTTATATGCGCCATAAAATAAAAAAATAAAAATAAAAATGAGTGTATAAAGAATTTTGACTCAAATTAATTTAAAATATATATACAAATTCTAAAATTTAAATGAAAGGGTTCTATTGTCAAACAATTTACTTAAATTCTTGTACACATTCAGTCATTCTTCTAGCCATTATACAACTGCGACCTATATTTGATGACTGCTTCGTGTGAAAAGCAACGAAAGGTCAATTCTTCTTTGATTAAGAACCTTTGCGCTACAAATTGAAAAGAACACAAGAAACGGTCGTGTTACTCCTTTGATATTTCGATATCCAGAAAGGTTAATGAGACTCAATTTGAAGCTATGTACGTATCCAACAAATTTAATTTAATCTTTGCTTTGACCACTTAATGTCCATTTTCTGTCCCACTGCCCTTAAATTGGGTTTAGTCGTATTTGAATGCTTTTATTTTGTGTAAAACTTTTTCATGAGGCTTTAAACTACTCCAATCCAAGAATTAAGGCTAGTGATGTTAATTGAATTTTGATTAACCCTATTTTAAATATTTCTACTTCTATTTATGCATATTTTTCTTTCATTTGTGTATTTCCTAATTTCCATTCATCATGGATTGAAACGTTCTTAATCATCATCATCATCATTAATTCTATAATTTAAGAACGGGATTTTTGGGAGTATTTGAATAATAATTTCATCTTAGTTTGGTTATTACTTAAGTATATTTTAAATTTTTATCAAGGAAATTTCTAAGAATTTATTTAGAGTTTAAAAAAACAAAATAGTTTAGTTCAGAAAAAATAAATATGATTATCCAATGCTTTTTAATGTTTTAAAAGAAAATAACTTACAATTGGTAAAGTTCAGAAAATTTATTAAAAGTTAAGTAAGGCTGCTATTTTATTTTATCTATAACTATATTTTAGCAAAGTGAATTTTTGGAAAGGAGGGGGGGAGGGGTAGTTTATAGAGTTCATTTTTAAAATTATTATAATTGGCGGAGATTGATCTTAAATTTGTAGAACACTTCTTAAAGGCAGCCTCAGGTGTCTAGTTTGTACACTAATTAATAAATTAACACACTGCACTGATCGATATGCAAAAGCAGAATGCCCCACGAAACACCCAGGAGGGCCCTTTAAAGCAGGCTCTAAAATCTCCGATGTAAGCCTAATGGGTAACCGGCTTGGCTGAAATGAGAAGACGCGTATCTATGTCATTTTTATTATGATAAAATCGACAATTAATATAATTTTCAGTTTATGATGAAGTTTTTAATAAGCCATGATTTTTAATGAGTATTCGGTGGTATTGGGCACAAAATCATGTGAATGCATTGGTAGAAGGATGTTTGGGAATAGGTGCAGTAGCTGTTTGATTGACTTGATCATCAATGGGAATGCCATGGTGGCTTTTGTCATCCGTTAAGTTATTTTTTTATATTCACATCAGCCGCAATCTATACAGTTAACCAGGTTTCAAACCATTGCGCATATTACAGTTTTCTTGCTCTTCTGAGAAGGGATCATCTCTTTATAAGTCATCTGGATTCATATCGAGTCACAACCAATAGATAACCATACCTAATCTTGGATAAGTCGACTCATGTTTGTTTCGGTAGTTCCAAGGGGCTTGGTCGAAGTTCGCTCTCAGTATCCGAAATCTTTAAAATGAAGAAAATTACTAAATTGTGTCCTCATATCATTAGGAATATTTTGCTCTATCCTTCTCTAATCTTAGGGCTGCCTTTTACGCTCATCTTCGGTCGTGTCCTGTGGTGTCTTCCTGAACGTGTTTAAATTTTGCTGATGAATGACGATCGAAGAACTCCAAATTATTCAAAGGACACTTTCACAATTAATGCAGCCCTAATGTCTACTCTCCTTGAGGCGGGAAAGCGTCAGATGCAGGAGACTTGAGCACTTTCAATTTCTATAATGCACCAAGTAGTCTCCTTGTTTAAATACTCTGGATCCCTGCCTTCCACGCATATTCACTTAGCCTAACCTCACCATTTGACGATCATCTATAAGGAAAATGATCTATTGATGGTCTCCTTTTGGAGGGGGGGGGGTAGGGATTCATTTCCTTTACAAAAATCCTCATTAGTTTTTCACCCCAAAATCGTGAATACTGGTGCCAAAGTCTGGAGGGAATAGGATTTCACCGCATCCATTTCTGTTTCTTCTGTCATTACTTGGATATACATCAAAAGTTAAAACACCTGTTGTTAATATAACTTGATCTCTTGTCATATTTCGTTATTAAATCCACACACCCCATATATAGTCTATTAATTTTGCTTTCGAAATTATTGAATTGATAAATTAACACCTAGTGGAGTGTAGAGGGATCCGCTAAAATAGTAATATTTGCTTACCTCTTAAGATATTACTTCGGGAGAGAAAGGGAGCCGTTACTCTCTCTCCCCTCCGATTTCACCCTTTTTGGACTTGCCGCCAGGTCACTGAGAAACTCACCCCGAAGCATAACGCTGAAATAAATTTAAGGCTACTTCCCCGCCGTCTCAATCTTTCTCCCTTCCCCCGGATCAGGAGATTACTCATCTATTTTGTAGGTTTGCCTTGAACAACTTTTATGGCTCTAGCCGCTGTTCGTTCCGGTTGACCCAGTGATCCCGTCCTCTTACACTTTCCCGCAAGGCCATGCTCGGTTTTCCCGGCCAATAATGAGGGTTCGAAAAGTCCCTCTCTCTCTTCCTGTTTTGGAGGACTCCAAGTATATATGCACTCTCCTAAGGATTACTCGCAGATTCAGTTAGACGACGCTTCCCTGAAAGGAATTTGATTCAACGACGCTCTCTCCCGAGAAGTGTTTAGTGAGGGTCAGAGGCCACGGAAGAGCTGGAAATCACACTCATATCTTTGGGTGAGTGAGAAGAGTCTCGTCAGGCAACGTCAGCTTTTCTCAACCACCTTCGGATGAAGGATTGTAGAAGCCGTCCTCCGAAGTTCCTATGGTGAACTTTTGATGACAATAGGTCCTATAGCTCGCTCAATCCGAGATTGGAGAAGTTATCCCACCCCTTCCCTTTTCGAAGTTCGACCGGTGCCCTCTTGAGAACAAGAGACCCGATAGCTCGCTCGATCCGAGTTTGCAGAAGTCACCTCCCCCGCTTCGAAGGTCGTCTGGTGACCTCTTGAGGACAAGTGGCCCGCATCTCGCAAATTCTGAGCTTAGAGAAATTACCACTACAATCTTCGGGTTCCTAGCTACACCCGTGAGTAATCAATGTCACCATGACCTCCCCCCAAGTTCGCCCCACTTTACTCTCAAGGTTCAAAGGAACTAAATCCCTCACTACCCCAAATCTCTCATTATAAACATTTAATAACTCTGGTTATCCAATTAGTATTCGGAACCTAATTCTGTCTTATCCATGTACCTACGAGGGGCGGTCAATGAGTTTTGCAATTCGGATATAAGGAAACGAGATATGAGGAAAAGTGTTTTATTATTTTTCAATATAACTACCCTCGACTTCAATGAACTTGCGCCACTTGTCCCTGAGGCTTCGAATTCCCGACAACCAGAAATCTCCCGACTGCTGTTCACTCCACTCCTAGACGGCGAGCTGTACATCTTCATCGTCCCCAAACCGGCGTCAACGCAGTGCAGACTTAAGCTGGCGGGATAAAAGTAGTCGCTAGGGTATCCCAGTGATGGAGCCACGTTTCATCACCTGTCACTATGCGTGACTCGAATCCCGCCGGGTCTTGGTTGTAAAGGAGCAGCAGCTCCTCCAAACTTTGACGACGTTGAAGTCGATTATGGGGCGTGAAGATTCTAGGGACCCAGCGGGCAGAGACCTTTGCCATAGCCAAATTGTCGGGGATGATGTTGATAACACTTCCATGTGTTATTCCAAGTTTTCCCTCGAATTCTTCGATTTCACCCGTCAATTTTCGACGGGTGTATATACTCTTATATCCATATGTATTTTGTGCCATTTATTTAGTGTGTATTAAAATCTAATTTTGTCGTTGTGTTTGGAATATTTCTTGCTCACGCAGCTGCAGCTAACTATTTAACTCTCACTTTCAGAACAATAACATTTGTTGCCTTGCTTAGCCTACCTTAGATCCCGTGTGCGTATATTATCGTACACTTGACCCTACCTCGACATGGAGTCTACATCCAAAATGAAGTGTATCGAATTTGACCCGATTCATTGAGTTCTTATATAACAGCCTTTATGGAGGCCACTGAAGTACATATAGATATCAGCCAGGACACCCAACAGTTTTCTTCAGAGACTTCCTCAATTAGGAGTAATAGAAGAGGCAGGGAAAACCTAAGAAAATAATGCAATTACCCAATGCAAAATCCTTTTTGAATATTTAAAGATTTATATGTTGTGATATTTCTTAGTACTTTATGAATAGTCAGAGATGCATAGATGAGGAGCATCGGAGCGTTACATTTGATGTTCATGTATTTTTATGTCCCCTATTTTTTCACTAAATGGCGCGCTTGTTGGTAATTTGCACATTTGTGGTAAAACTTATATTGGTATTAAAATAGATTCCTTTGTTCCTCTACAAAAGACAGTTTTTTTTCGGTGTACAATATTTGGATAGGTTTAATATTGTTGTGTGCATACTGTTTTCCAGCTTTCCATGCTGGTTCTTTATTTCGTTAATTGAGTAACTTAATGCCCACATATTTTCTCACTCTTTATATTCCATACATTACTTTTAATTATCTCTTAAAAATTCCTGGTGGAGGTACTTCGCTGTATAAGTCTTTTGCTTAATATCTTCAATCTTCTTGAAGTAAAGGAAAAACAATGAAACGCATAAAACTTTGTTATTTTATCTTCAATCATTAGTTCTGTGAGGGAATCCTCACGTGGAAGATCTTTAGCAAAAGGAACTCCCAAGTGCAGCAGAAGGCCTGGCTAGGCCTAAAGTGGTAAGCCTACCCCCCCCCCCCCCTTCCACAAGCGGTAGCCTCATATCGAGTCCCCCACGATTCACCTTTATGCGGGCTAAAATAGCTCTGCAAGAAGATTCGAGGGCCTTCGAGAGTAGAGCTGTTTCCCGCTAACCCCCAACTTCGGGGAGAGCCTCGGATTTAAATAACGCTCGACCCCGGAAGACACACAGAGTTGAGAAGTCTCGCCCAGAACCCAGAAGATTTCCCCATGGTTCCAAGTCAAGTGCTGGCAACAAAGCAAAGTGACAGCTGGACAGAAGGGAATTCCTTTGAACGTTCACCCCGAGCAATTTTTCCGACATCTTTCATCAACTCCTGTCGAAGCCCTCCTCATTTCGGGTAGCCAAAATGCTCTCCGCTGGACCGGAAGTTCCCCCCCCTTCTTTTGCTTTTGGAGAACCGTCATCACTCCAACCTCCCTCTCTGAAGTCCGAGCGGCCTCACTTCAAGTGCAGAAGACATCCGTAAGCCAACCCATCTTACCCTTTTAGTAACCCAGTTAGACCGAGTTAATCCCCTCCCCCATTTAAATAGTCTCCTCCGGAAATACCTTAAGTTTTAACTTCATAGACCGATTTATAACTACAATTTCCCCTTTCATTTACTGATGTGATTTTGCCCGTTAATTCTCTGAGGTAAATTTACCCATTAATTCTCTCATTATTTTTGTGTAAATCAAATTATATTTTGGTACATGCCTCTTTAAATAACCTTGAGCTTTTCCATTGTCCATAATTTACCTGACCTCGTTGCACTCTCTCGCTACTCAGCCCGTCTGAACTCGTCGTTTTCCGTCCCTTTTGTCGGTTCACTTTCAAGTTATTGGTCCCTCCCTGATAGATATAATATGATATTGATATAATGTAATGTCATACCACGACAAGTTCTTTTACTTGTTTCTTCCATCTTTTCGTTTTTTTTTAATTCGCTATCCCATCGTTTACCTTACCTTGATTCACTGTGATAGATTTTTAGTATCAATAAGCAACTCGTCGCTGATTTTTAGGATTTGAAGGCCATTCCTTATGTCACACATGGCTCTCGCCGTAGAGCTTAGAAGACATTTAAAACCTCGAAATAATGCTTGAATTTTTATTTTAATCTATAACTTTGCTTTTTATTTTTAAATGTTTAATCTTTTTACCCGTTTAATGGACGAAGATTAGTGGAACGATTGGTTGTTGCAAACTAGAGTTTGTAATCCGTGATATTTTATGTTTAAAAAAAAAATATCTCGTGGTTTCGATATAGGATGATTCCTAATTTACTCAAGGTAAATAGGACATTTAAAATAAGCCCACTTTTCTTTTTCTTTTGAATAAAAACTATTTCCGACTATTTTATTCAGTTCATTTTAATGCAACTAATTTCTTGGTATCATTAACCGAAAAGGTAGAATAAAGTGAATAAAATGACACCTTTTTTGTAATTCATTATTTAATAACTTGGTGAACTTAGAAAGAGCTACGAATATAAGACCAGATTAAGATCACAATTTATTTATTGGTTTACTTAATTCACAACACAAGAAGACAATTTTTGGTGGTAAAGGTTCAAGGATGGTCGAATAAACAAAGAGCAAGGGGAAAATTGTCAAACCTGCAAAATGCTTCCTTGCATAATAAGGACATAGTTGTGTCCATATAAGCTCAGAACAGTGATGTAAACCTATTAGAAACAATATTTCATACTTATTATACTAATTGTAGGGCCATACATTGTAACAGATCATCTGTTTATCATTATAATATAGCTTGATGGAAGAGGAGCGTATTGAAAGCGATATCAAAGACAGCAAGGGAAAGAAAGGAGCAAAGAATTGCTAGCAAATCATTCTCTCTCTTACAACCCCAGATTGAAAAGATACATATAAAATGCAGAGCAAACGACGAGCACTAGATGCATGCAACTATGCTACAGAAGTATTCTTTCTCTGTAACATTGTTGCATACATCTCAGGCAAGAGGGCCTATTGAAGTCACGAGCAAGGTTAGATTAGCGAGGATTATGATCTAAGTTTTAGAAGAACACCTGTGCCTCGTCATGAACATGTTGAGGAGAGCGGAAGGAGAGAATTCAGTATAAAGGGAGTTGCAGTAGTAAAGAATGGCGGTGGTGAAAGAGTGATTGGAGGTAGTGAAGCTATATATGTTCAAAGTGAGATCGGATACGACAAAGAATTCAGACAATCACAGAGAATAAATTGTTGTAATAAACGTGAGAATCTTCACTCACCTGAGGACAGAGGGGTGGAAGGTGGCAAAGGATAGTTAAAACTTCGTTAACTGGATATAAAATGGATAGGAAAAGAATTTACTGATTATATGATTAATTTTAAAATGCGATAAAAGGAAAACGGGAATGGAGCACTGGGTAAAAAAGGGGGCAAAAATACCTTGTACCTCGTTCCTATCCCCTGGCAGCACTTCCATAAAGACAGATTCACTTGTGTATGTCAAAGAATAAAATATCAAACCATTTAATCCTTAATATTTTCTACGGCAGAGCATATCGTAAACATCTAAGAACAACATTGTAAACAGAATACAGGTGCATAAAAGTTATAACATGTTCTTCTTGAAAGAACAAAAATGAAATGAATTACCCACCTTTCTCTCACATACACTAGTGAAAGACGTTTTTATGGTAACTGGTAGTCGCTATTATATACCTACCGTTTAAGCCTGACTCCGTATCGTCAGGAAATGTCTTCTGCAGCTGGTTGAATCACCTTGAATCTAATTAGTCTTTAGTCATTCTTTTAAGAAGAGAATCACTGATAACGCGCATGGAATAGCAAAGTGATAAGCAATATCCAATATGCCACAATTCATTCTTGATAGAAACTAGAGAAATAAAATTAAACGAAATAATTAAGTATCGTAAACAAAAACCAACTAAGGAACGTTCGCTGGAATTTCAAGTTTGATACCGAAAGTTGCATCAAAGTTTGTCTTAGTTTAGCATCAAAGTGGACTCATAATTAGACAGAAAAGTGTTTACATATCAATATTAGCTTTTACAAGTATCAAATAACTTTCTCCCCTATTATTTTGATTGAAAAATAGGAGATAACGAGAGTAGAATCATGAATTTTCTCTAACTGAAAATGTTTTCAATCACAGCACAGATTTTGTTAAATTTACGGTCTTATTTTACAATAAGCTTCTTTGAAATGCTTTTTTTTGTAAATAAAAAAACTTCTTCTGTTCCTTACAGGCTTGAAATTAATTCTCACCAAGTCTCTCCTTATGGGTAACGATTTAGGGATAAAGTTTTTATCCAACTTTCAATTTTCTAATTTTTCTAGCTTTTTTACGTTTTTTTTAGCGATAGTTAGCTGCCACATTTTCACTTATTAACCTTTTTTCATACGGATTACCTTTCTTAACACTTTAACTGGATTCTGACGTTATTTTCTTATTCATTTTTAGAGAAGGAAAAATTAAACGGAAACAACAACTAAAATTGGAAAAAACTAAGAATTTAAAAAAGTTGAAAAATAAAGAAAAAATAACACTAACTAACAAATTTTAACTTTGTCTCTGCTACTTGAGTAAATGTTATAAATAACTAATTTTGGTGCGCTGATTCCAAATCTGCGCTTAGATTTGTCCTCCTGAGTTATGCAACTAAGCTATACGGCTCACATTGTCACCTGGGATCAATTAATGATAGAACTATTACGAGTTTGATAAGAATGAGACGTTTCTGGGCAAAGCTTTGAAATCGGGGCACGCTATTTGGCATTATGTACGTCCTTTTGAGACCCAGACAATATATGTATTACATATAAAAGAGGTAGTACTCACCTACTATAAATTCCTTCAAAAATGTTGAGACTCTTGCTCTTGCGCTTGTACTTGGATATAGGATCCTCCCGTTGTAGGAACCAGCAGTAGTCACCCATCATGTTTTCGTTAAAGCAGCCTTGATTCCTGCTTTCCATCATTGCGATATCTCGGTGGAACCTTTTCCCATGTTCGTCACTAATATCAGCCATATTAGATGGAAAGAAATCTAGATGAGAATGCAAGAAATGCATCTTAAGAGAAATCCGCCCCCCACCCGTTGATTGGTCTTTAACATGTTGTCCACTAGTTCTTCATAGTTTTCAGCCATAAGATTACCAAGGAAGTTCTGCACTACCTGGGAAAATGAATTCCATGCTACCAACTCAAGTGAAGTTAGTTTATTTCTGAACTGCCTGTCACGTATCAATTCTCTGATCTCCGGCCCTACAAAAATGCCAGCTTTAAGTTTAGCATCGGTTTTCTTTGCACCAAATTTTTCTTTGAGATACTGAAATCCATCAGAATCATGGGCCATTGCTTTAACAAAATTCGTGATAAGACCAAGTTTGATATGGAGTGGTGGAAGGTAGATCTTCTGTGGATGTACCAAAGGCATGTACTTCACATTGTATCGGCCAACTATGTGTTCTTCTCTTTTGGGCCACTTTTTGAAGAATATAATGATTTCTGTCGTCACGGCTGTTCCATAGGCATAAGAAACACGTATTTTTTGTATATCCTAGCTGCAGTCCAAGAAGTACAAAAAATACCTTTAGATCACTTCAGATATTCCACTTATGATGCAATTAATGAACACCTTCCAAAATATATTTCATTGAGTCATATTTCTCTATCATCTTAACAATAAGTGTGACAGAAATTGAAGGTTTTTGTTACCATTGTGTAGCAACACAACTTTGAGGCTAGCAGTGCTTGCCTCGATGAATAGTCTTAATATATCAGGTAAATGCTCGTTTCCTTGCTGATTCATGAGGCCATTAACATCAGTACAGAACAAGCACCATCTTTTTTTTATAAAAGGCAGCTAAGGCCTCATGGCGTTTACAGAAAGTAGATATTTTTACACTGTCTTTAAAAGATCTCATTGCTGTAGTCTGGAGCCTAACAGTTCTGCGTTCCCCTTTGATAATGACAAATCGCTCACCAAATCATTCAATCTTTCTTGATTTATTAACTTGATCTTCTTTTCTTTAGAATCATTCTCATACATTTCATCGTCATTGTTATCCTCCTCTTCAGTTATGAATCATCTTCTTTAACTGCACTAGCTGATGGAGGAACTGGTATTGGCATCTCCATATTATGAGGAACTGGTTTTATAGCTGACTTACAATCTGGATATACAATTTTTTACTTGTTCTTATTTGAGAATCCCTCAATATTTGTCATACAAAAGTAGCAATCAAAAACATCATTTGTTGGCTCACGCCACACCATTGTTACAGCAAAATGCATACCCTTCCATTTGCCATTTAACCACTGTGTGAGCCCAGTATAACAGACAGTACAAGATTTTTGAGGTGCTCAAGGATTATTTTAGTCACCAACTTTACAACCAAAGTAATAATTGTATGAGGTTTTCACTCTTTCAGCAATTTTTTTCCGCTGGTTGCTTGAAGTATTTCTTCCACAGATATAACAAAGTTGTCTGGGCTATCTATACATCCTCGCCGATTCATGTTTTCAACTTAGTTTGTATATATATTGTTATATACTTTTTACAATCCTATTTCATTTACAAATTAATTGAGAGATAAATTTTAAAGAAAAATGCAATTAATCACTGTATGTAAATACCGTTTCAACACCACTATTATAATGGCTAAATTTGACATCGTGATAAAGTAGCCGTGTAACGCAAGATACAAACACACACAACACATCCTCTCACTACAGTAGCCGAAGCAACACTGCCCATATGTGTAACTAAAGAGAATGTGTGTAACTCAGGAACCTTACGTGCTATAACAATTCTGATTACAGGTTCAGAATCAGCATACTCAATTTAGTATAAATCACAAGCTAATACCCACTGTTGACTAGTGTAATGACAAATGAAAGATTAGAATTTTTTAAAAAATAATAATAATAAAATATATAAAATAAAATAATAAGATTTAGTTTTCAAGTTTGTTATACTTAAGGCTCTATTGTTATTGTATTTTCTCGATTTTTATTCATATACATATCTACATTTTCGAATTATTTACTTATTCCCTATTCTTTAGGAAAGGGTGAGAGAGACTGTCTAGGAACCTTTATTGTTCCCTTTAGATTACCTGAATTCAATTTTCCTTTATGAAACATATAGAACGTTCTCATAGAAAGGTGATATTATATCATTCCCCTCAAATTCTCTGAAAATCCGTACGCAAGAATTTATTTTGTAATTAACCGTCAGTTCCATTTAAAAAAATTCTTACTAAAGTTTGCTGCGATACATACACAGGCACACACGTGCAAGTGTTTATGTGTGTGATGAAATAGAAAATAATTGTGTATTCGAATTTCCTACCATCCAAAGAAAATTGCTAGAATTAACACGAGAGCACGTGAAAAAAAAGAGCCAACTCATTCTGTTTATTCCAAAATAAATTCTATTGAATTTAAAATAAAATTAAAATCATCAAAATTGAAACAGGTATTTTTCAAGGATATTATTACTTGTCATTTTAAATGAAACTTTATTACTAATAATAAAATTAGAAGTATTTCTCTCCGATTTACGCTGTTAAAATTCTATCTCCTCAATATATTTACTTTAATATCCGGTATTGAGATACTGCAATACACTGAAGTATCGAGCGTCATGGAATACTCACTTAATTTCGTGTAGGGCTACCTCTAGCCAAGGGCAGCGCAGCAAGTCGACGTTTCATCGATTCCGCACAAGTATAGGCAAGAACACCGGGAAGAGTTTGCTCATTGTTCTCCTCATAGATTTCTACAGGTTACTAAAATTTGTAGGTGGCGATTTCGGGTTTCAAATTACAAGGCCACAATGTTAAATTATTGTTCGATTTGGTTTATTCCGGGAAAATGTTGTAGCCACAACAATCTTCACCAATTCTCGCCAACTAGTGTCTGATGACACGAAAGACCAACGATAGAATATTCCATGTTTGTTGAAATTCAGGAAATCCAGAGAGAAATAAAAATGGCAAGTAGGAAGGGTGACGTATTAATATCAGGCAATGAACTGTTTATGCCATGGATCTGTCGCCCATTAAATTTACCTACATAACTCTGTGGGAGAATTCCAAGTGGAATTTCTTTTCCAGCACGGAAGTGATGTCTATGCGCTGAAGAAGATTCTAGAATTTGGTTATACATAAATTGGTAAGCAGCTCAACCCATCCACAACCGTAGCTTCGAACAGCGTCCACCACGGACCACCTTTACGCAGGTTAGAATCACCTCGGCGTGAAGATTCGTGGCCATTCAAAAGTAGCGCTGTTTCCCCCACCCCCGCGGGGGTAGCTTCGGATATATGTAGGGCTCTTCCGGTCGGACCCAAGAAGATTCCACTAGTTTCAAGTCAGGTGCTAACAACAAAGCAAAGTGACGGCTAAACTTTTTGTGTGTTGGAATTAGCCCCAGCCAGTAAGGTAATTCCATTTAACGATCGCCACCGAGCGATTTTTCCTACTCCACTCATCAATTCCTGTTGAAACCCTCCTCGTTTCCTCCTCGTTTCCTCCTCGTTTTCAAGTGGCCGAAATACTCTCCCCTGGACCGGACGTTACCGCCCCCTCCCCTTTTGGAAAACTGTCATCACGTGAACTTTCCGCTCAGAAGCTCCGAGCGACCTCGCGCTGACGTTTATTGCTTAGAGAAAACATCCGTGAAGCCTTGCCGTGACGTGTCACCCGAAATCCTCCGTAAGCCAACCTCTCTCCCCCTTCAGCCACCCATTTGAGTTAATCCTGCCCATTGGAATAGTCTCCTTCTGTAACGCATTAATTTCTAACTTCAGAGTCTAATGCATAAGTCTGCAATTCCCACTCGTTTACCAAAGTATTTTGCCCATTAATTGTCTTATTTTTATGTAAATAAAATTATATTTTTGTACATGCCTCTTTAAATACCCTTGAGCTTTGCCATTGCCTAGATTTTACCTAACCTCGTTGCACTCTTTCTCGCTGTTCCGCGCGTCGAAACTCGTGGCGTTCCGTCCCCTTGTCGGTTCGCCTTTAAGATTTTGGTCCCTCCCCAATAGATTTAATATGGTATTGTTATAATTTAATGTCATACCACGAGATATATATTTATTAATATACATATTATATAATTATGGTGTCAAGTGTGTTTGGGTTTTTTGGAACCCGTGTCATTATAATTTCGACATTAGAAATTCCCTCGTTATTCACGTCTATCCATTTTTTCATTTTTTTTTATTGAACTAGCAGAAGGCAAGTTCAAGTTAAATAAAGAGCAGTTGGACGTTAATCTATTTAGATTTTGTGTTGGACCCCAGGTAATTATTTTTTTTTATTGTGTTTGAATTTTGGAGACTCTCCTGGTTATTAATCCAAAAGAGTTAAGGTCTTTGGTGTTCTAATTCCGGTAGGACCATTTTAATTTTTTTCCACGCTTAGAAACAACAGAGGTAGGTAGCGTGTCATAATTTTTTTTTTGTGAACAAGGCCTTCACGAATATTCAAGTATTCGTTTCGCGTGGGTAATGTCCTAGCTCGTTCGCGTGTCAGTGTTCCCTCAGTTAACTGCGTAACAATGTCATCCTTCGAAAAATTGAAGAGTCAGGTTGAAATGTTAGGTCTTTCAGGAAGAAGAGAGAAACGAACGGGCAGAGCGAAGGGAGATGGAGATGGAGAAAAACAAACTGAAGATGGAGATGGAAGAACGTGAACAAATTATGCAGCATGAGCTGGAAATGAACCGAAATCAAATGGATTCTCAGTCCATCGGTCTCGGGCTGAAATTCCCCAAACTCCTTCAGTAAAACTTCCCGCTTTAAATGATGGAGAGGACTTTGAGTAATTTTTGGCCAATTTTGAGAGTATCTTTCAGATAAATAGATGGGATCTCTAAAATGATGGCCTCGCTCGCTTACTCCCCCTCCTAAATGCCAAGTTAAGGGATATCTTCGTATCCCTTCTCCCGGAAGCCACTTTGGACTATTCCACGTTAAAATCTGAATTGTTAGCCGCTGCTCATATGAATTACGGATTCTACCGCTCCCGATTCCGCCAGGAAAGGATCCGCTCTGGTCAAACATTTCGGCAACACGGGTACATCCTCCAAAGACACCTTCAATGTTGGCTGGACGTGTGCAAGATTCCCCAGGTCTACGAGTCCCTTCTGGACTTCTTCCTTATGGATCAGCTTTTAGCTGGCGTGGCTTTCAAAATTCGTGCCTTAATTAAGGATAAACTTTGTGCAACTTTCAAGTAATGCTTAGAAGAGGCCGATGTTTACGCGGGTAGTCACGATTTATACCCTAGGGATGTTAAAAAGGCTCCCCAATCGCCCATCAAAACTAAATTTTATGGCCCTATGACCCCTCCTAAATTGGTTCCAAGATTTTCCAAAGCTCCTCGTCACTCGATGCCAACAAACTTCCATCCATCGGAACACCGAGACGTTAAGCCCCTCGTTTCTTCTCTTTCGGTTATGCCGTACCAAAAGAACCCGATCATCTGCTACACCTGCGGAGTTCCCGGCCATTACCGCACGAACTGTCCTCAAAACTCCCGATTCGCAAATTCTCAGTCCCACCAAGTGCACCAAATCTGGGCAGCTCCTGATCCCCCTCCTTCGCCTCAGGAGACCCCTGATCCTACCCCGCCCGCCAAAGACCTGGTCCATCAGGTAAACTTTCTTTTTAAAGAGAACAACCCTGGTGGATTTAAATTCAAGAACTGAACTGTGAACGGTCGCCAAGTATCCACCCTCGTCCGTTACACCGAGTGCACCTGCATTATAGTGTCTGAGGACCTACTCCCCCCTGTTGGCCCCGACAACAAGAAGTTTACGGTGGTCCACGACCACCTTGGCCGGGCCAGTCGTTTCCCAGTAACTCGTTGTCACATCGAGTGAGACTATATGTTCAGTTGTGCCGAAGTAGTAGAGGCCTCAATCCAGTTCTGCTCTGTTTTGTTTGGTCAGAACCCCGTAACCACGACCATCCCGTGGCCCAGCCAGTGATTACCCGTACACAGGCAGCCCTGGAATCCCATGCACCCGTTTCCCTGGAGTCCCCCTTCGACCCGGAGTTCCAAGACCTACGGAGCGACAAATTTTCCCAAGCCCAGAAGGAGTGCGCAACTCTCCCCTTCCCCCTTTGTGAGAAAACTAAAGCCCTTGAGCGTGTTTCCACCCGAGGTAACAAACTAGTCTCGTATCTTGTGAAGAAGGATTTATTAAAAGGTTTGAGACCTAATTGGACCTTAAGTCACGAGAACGGAAATTCAAGCATGGCACGAAGGTGCTGGTGCTACTTCCCACGCAAGCAACAAAATCCTTAGCCAGTGAAAGGGACCCTACCCCGTCCTCGAGGCTAGAGGACCCGTGGATTAGATCATCCATACTCCGGCGAGAGCGAAGGTTTTCAACGTGAATTGTTTATATATATATATATATATATATATATATATATATATATATATATATATATATATATATATATATATATATATTATCAATGTTTTTAATTATGATTTTTGGGAGGTCCACTAAATTGTTAAGTTTTTTTTTTGTCCCATATTTATGCCTCTATTTAATTGTATACTTTTTGGGGGGGGTTCCACTGAAATGTCGCCAATGTTCTCCTGTGATTTCTCTTTTGTTCAAAATTGTATTAGTTAAATTCTCTATAATCGACCTGTTTAAGGCTTATGCCCGTAAATTTCCCACTGATCTTAGATTTACGTTTTTTTTTGTGTGTGTACACCTGTCGTAGCAGATCAGAATTTCCCTAGACCTTCGATAATTCTAGTTTGACGGGTTGGGATGATCCTTTCCTACACAACTGCTCTGTAAAGCATCATCTTTCTACAGGGAGATGTGTGGGGAATTACACGTGGAATTTCTTTTCCAGCACGGAAGTGATGTTCATGCGCTGGAGAAGATTCTAGAATTTGGTTATGCTTAAATTAGGAAGACCCATCCCCCCCCATCCACAAGCGGTAGCCTCAAACCGCGTCCACCACGGACCACCTTTACGCGGGTTAGAATCGCCTCGGCGTGAAGATTCGAGGCCATTTGAGAGGAGCGCTGTTTCCGTCACCCCCACGGGGAAGCCTCGGATATATATAGGGCTCGTCTTGCATGTGGGAGACACAGAGTTGAGGAGTCTCGCCCGGACCCAAGAAGATTCCCCTAGTTTCAAGTCAGGTACTAACAACAAAGCAAAGTGCGGCTGAACTTTTTGTGTGTTGAAAGTAGCCCCAGCCAGTGAGGAAATTCCATTGTACGATCGCCCCTGAGTGATTTTTCCGACTCCACTCATCAACTTCTTTTTAAGCCCCCCTCGTTTCCTCCTTGTTTTCTGGTGCCTGAAATACTCTCTTCTGGACCGGACGTTACCGCCCCCTCCCTTTTGGAAAACTGTCATCATGTCAACTTTCCGCTCAGAAGCTCCGAGCGTCCTCGCACTCACGTTTATTGCCTGCAGAAGACATCCGTGAAGCCTTACCCTGACGTCTTACCTGGAATCCTCCGTAAGCCAACCTCTCTCCTCCCTCAGCCACCCATTTGAGTTAATCCTCTCCATTTGAATAGTCTTCTTCTGTTACGCATTAATTTCTAACTTCATAGTCTAATGTATAACTCTGCAATTCTCCCCTCGTTTACCGATGTTATTTTGCCAATTAATTCTCCTATTTTTATGTAATCAAAATTATATTTTTCTACATGCCTCTTCAAAAAACCTTGAGCTTTGCCATTGGCCAAATTTTACCTGACCTCGTTGCACTCTTTCTCGCTGTTCCGCGCGTCAAAAATCGTAGCGTTCCGTCTCCTTGTCGGTTCGCCGTTAAGTTATTGGTCCCTCCCTCATAGATATTATATGGTATTGATATAATGTAATTTTATACCACAGCAAGCTCTATCCCATAAATTTTGGCACTTTAAGTTATTTAATTCATTGCCTTATTTGTTTTATATTACAATAATTATTTCATTTACTACATAGAATTTATAAAATTAATGCTAATTATGAGTGTGTAAGCTTTTGTGCAAAAATAAAATTGTGGAGCTCTGAAAATGAGAGTAACCTTATTTAATATATTATACTTTGTGAGAACAATTGAAACGATAACACGAATCATAACCAGATAATAACAACCTTCATACTATGGAAAAAACTGTAATTAGGCTTTTATATCAAATTTTCAAAGTAAAACTATTAACAATCATTTTGGAGAATTGGCAATGCACAAGCTACCAAATAGTTCACAAATGACGTTCTTTGACGCTGCATCCTCTTTTTTTGATGGATGGAAGCGGCTTATATTCCTTTCAATATTTGATGTTTCTGATTGTGCTGAATGTATTGGTTGATCAGAAGGGGAATTCCGGTCTTTCGCTCTCAAATTTTCCAGTTTCTAGCTAGAAAACAGAAAACTCTTCGTAAAAAAACACATTCCATTCATGAGCACCTGCTTTCATCCGAGATTACTATCGAATATCCATTATCGTACGGAACCTATGAATAATTTGGGATGCGGAAGTTTGATTTCTGGATGAAAGAGGTGAAGCGATTCTTTTTGAAAAAATTTATTTTCACCGATTTTTGTTTCACGAACTACATACACTGCAGACACGAGATCAACTGTATACGTTGCAGTAATTAAATATATTTCATTTGTACACGTTAAAATTGATTTTAAAGAGTGAAAAACAAAGCCATCACTGCTGCTGCAGAAGTCGAAGGTGAAGTTGAGATGGGCCAAAATATTTTATAGCTATCTACATATATTTTGATGAGCCTAAGAAAACAGTTCTTGTAACTGTCGAAACGCAATTCTTATGAACATATGTACTATATTAAAAAAAAGCTTAGCGTAACCGACTATTATCATCAAAGTCCCTCAATACAGCTCTTTCGTGAGTTGAGACGTACATTTGTATACATTTATAGCATGATGTACGGTTATGCTGTGCTGAATTTCTGGCTTCTCGGAAGTACACTAAAGTCTCCTTAAGTTTCCTCGTTTATTTTGTTGAAGTTTTATTGGAGATAGTGAACTTCTTTGACATATGATGAAGGATAAGTCAGGTTGTTAATATTCGTTGATTTCCTCAGATAGTATTGATCCCGGTACTTCAACGTTAGAAAACCAACGCCGTATCCTGTAGGGTAACGAAAGCTCAGTTTAGGTGAGATTGATATGTTGGTAGGATTATTTGATATTTATGAGGTTTTTTGTGTTAGAAACGTTAGATTAATTTATTTACATTTATTCTCTATGCGTTGAAAATATTAATAATGTTAAGTTCACGGTAATACTCGAGTTTATAGGCGCACGCTAAGGGGCGCTATTTCTGGGCTTAACTTTTGGGCTACAATTAATGCGATCATCTATGAACGTTTATGAAAATAATAAAGACGATAGCACTGCTCACTTTAGGCTATTTCCGCCAAAAAGCAACTAGTTACTTTCGAAATAACACCCCATCCTCCCGCAACCCTATAAACCCCCCCTCTTAATATTCCTAATTCGAAAAGCTAACATTTAGGCGATTGCTAAATGTCGGCGGCGCAATCGTAGTTTTAACTTACCTAATAAATAATCTCTTCACGGCAAACGCTAAACCATCTCCATAATTCACTAGTATAATCGAGCCCCCCTTCTATTCCATACCTGTTGCAAATCTTCGCTTTTTAAATGAGGCCATGATCTATACAAAAGTCTATTAAATTGACCGAGGTATTGACAACAGTTGTATTAAACTGAAAAAAACTAAATGCAGAAGATTCGCCCTCTTTTACCTGCTTAGCTCCCGGGTTGCCAATGTTTGAAATAAGGTTGAATTAAAGTTGCCAGTGTGTGAAAATAATGGTTTATTTTAACATTAAGAGAAGCTGTGCAATTTTATTTTTAAACGAAATAACGAAGCATAGAAAAATCATCACAATAATAATTAAGAAAATCGAGTAGACGTGCAGGCGCTTACTAAAAAATAAAGAAGAGAGACTCCAAAACAAATAACAAAACAAATACAACGCCGTGGTTGCCTACATCAAAAGCTACCGTCTGACGTCATATGCCCTAAATTGTAGCCCGAAAGTGTAGCACGGAAATGGCGCCTCATAGGGTGTGCCCATAAACTCAAATATTAGCAAGTTCAGGTTGCTTGAGATGCAGATTTTATATAATGATTTTAGGTTGTTTATGTGTCTGGTGGTGATAAAGTGTTTGCTTACTTATATAGCTTATATCAGGTTGTTTTGGATTCTTGATAGTATATGATGATTGTGAGCGGTTCAATTTTTGTCCGTTTTTTGCTTTTATTTGACTATTGTTAACTATTTGATGCGTGACTAAGGCTTGGTCAGATTCTTAAGGTTTTTTCTTTAAATTAATAATTATGATTTATTTATTCTGTTCTTCAGTTTTTCTGAGATTTAGCGATATCAGGGGCAATATTAAGAGCTTATTAATAAAAGCAAATAAATTAAATTGGGTTTCATTCTCGTTGAGGATACATCAGATATTAGTGCTACTGCTCAATTAGTGTTGTTTATTCTCAAGGTCGATGTTGAGTTTCAAGCCAATATAGTGTTATTGTCTATGAATAGTCTGCATGAAACAAAATCAGACGAGATACATTTCAAATAAAATAATAAGGCGAATTGTAAAGAATAGTCCAATCAACACAATGGATGGTAGAAAAATGTAAGCAGAGAGCACTTTTATCCGAATTATATTGTTTCTATGTACAATGATCTAAATTTCCTTGTGTAATTGAATTGCTCGTATGTAAACTACTAGAGATGATACATCTGAGTAGACTCAACAAGAAGTCAATATTAGGCACACAAATTGGCTTCCACATTATGTACTAAGAAATAAAGAAAAGCTGTAAATCTAAAAGAAGTTCAAGCAAGGCAGTTATTTCTCTATCGAATTTTTGCAGTTATTTAGCACAAACTCGTTCTTACTATATATCAAAAGCACTACAATCGATCGGTATTGCCATTATGTTATTCGACTCATTTAAAAATTAACACATCTTTAAAGATGCTGGAGAGTTAATAGGAAATTAATCTCTTCCTAAAGAGTGCACCGAGAGAAAATAATATGGAATAAAATGAGAAAGGTTAGAAGTCTAAATAAAAAGTCGCAAAACATTATGAATCCGATTATCTTAGACTGGGGCCAGTTAGAATAAAGAATAACAAAACAAGGTCACCTAACAGTTGAAATAAGTAGGGCTAAAATAAAATGCAACGTTAGGTAGTTGAAACTTTAAATAGTTATCTGATATGCGCTCTTTGAATAAGAACGGCTTCTTCTTTTTATATTTTTTCACACTAGTTTTTAACCACCTGCTTACACAGTTTCTCAATAAGCATGCATGAATTTGTCATAGATAAGGTATTAGTTACGATGTATTGCAAAATCCAAAGGCTTTTCATTTTCCCTTTTGTGAGTGTTTTTCTCTTCTCTAGGGAGAGAATAACTAGAAATGCAGTTATTATAGCAATAAATAGCCATCACAAAAATTTATTGGGCACGCCTGTGGGACACTCTTCATCCATGCCAAGCAAGTGACTCTATCCAATAGACCAATCTAACAACACTAAAAAAAAATGTATCTATTGTGTATTTGAGTCTTCACTTTTGCCTCCCAAAATCATACCCTACCGGAATGCAAAAGAGTGCAGTGCAGTTTTTGCTACTATAATAACTAGGAATGGTTTGAGTTCTCTCTTACGTCGAAATCATCAGCTAATATTAAAAACATTCTAATTGTTCTCATTTCTTTATTTTTCTACCCTGAAAATATGTGTGGAGGAATGCCTCATCTTCTGATCCTGAGACAGTATTTCGGGAGAGAAAGCGAGTCATTCCCCCCCACCCCCCACCCTTCCGACCTCTCTCTCATTTGACTCGCCGCAAAGTTCCCGTAAAATTCACACTGAAGCTTCCTTCCGATCGTCTCCCTCCACCTCCCTTCGGATCGGGAGACTGTTTTGTATCCTCGCCATGAACCACGTTTATGGCCTCCGCAATGCCTTTTCCTCGTAAGAAGGCGCTCGGTTCATCACGCCCGATAACAAAGTTTAAGAGGGTCTCAATCTCTCTTTCTGTTTTGAATAGCTCCGGGTATATCTGCACCCGCTCCAGGCTGATGGACAGATTCGGTTAGACGCGACTTCCCCGAAAGGAGTGCAATTCAACGAGGTCTCTTCCAAGAAGTGTGAGTGATGGTCCCAAGCCACGGAAGAGCTGAACATTACCCTCATGTCCTCGGGTTTGGGAGAAAAGTCTCGTGAGGCAACGTCAGCCTTTCTCATCCGCCTTCGGATCAAGGATTGGAGAAGCCGTCCTTTGAAGTTCATCTGGTGACCTCATACGACAAGAGGACCATTAGCTCGCCCAAGCCGAGTGTGGAGAAGTCATCTCCCCCGCCCCCTTCTATGTTCGTTCGGGGACCCCATAAGGACAGGAGGCCCGCCTCTGGTGACCTCTTACGACAAGAAGCCCATTAGCTCGCTCAAGCTGAGTGTGGAAATGTCATCGACCCACTCTTCGAAGTTTGTTCGGTGACCTCCTGAGAAAAGGAGGCCCGCGTCTCGCAAACGAAAGCTCAAGAAGAGTGACCTCACCCGCTGTGGGTTATGTGGCTACCACCCGTGAGTAATCAAGGTCACCAAGAACTCCCTCTAGTTTCATAACCTTACTCTAGAGTTTCAAAGGAAGTAAAGCATTCATTACCCTCAATCTCGCATTATAGCCATTCTTTAACCACGGTTATCTAATCAGTATTCGGAGCTTAAGTCCGTCTCATTTATGTACAATTTATATACATAATTATTGTTGTCCCCTTTTATTACGTGTGTATTAAAAGACTCTTTTTGTCATTGTGTTTGTTGTATTCCGTAGTTACGCAGCTGCCGCTATCCATTTAAATCGCACTCTTGAAACAATAACAGTTGTCGCCTTGCTTGGCCTACTTTAGAGCCTGTGTGCGCATATTCACGTACACTTGGCCATACCTAGACATAAAAATATTTGGTGTCGGGTGTGGGGTAGTCATTCCCTCCCCCTTCGAAGTTAGAGATATTTAGCTTCAGGTTTTGAGGTCTCTCCAACCTGCATTACAAAGAATATTCGAACAACAATATTTTAGGACAATTTTTATTTTATTATCTAGTAACAACAAATTTGTGAGCCCATTCTTGTGTGGTGTGTCCACAGTTTTTCTAGTTCCTTAAAAGAGGATATTAGCTAAGCGGTAATACTGACCGTCTGGTTTTTGTGTCGTGAGACAGATTCTCTCGTTATATTTTTGCGTGTGTATGTGTGTGAGTTTGCCCGATCTTTGCTAGGATTTATGTTTTGTCCCTTCATCGGAAAAATTTCGAAGATATCCTCTTTGTTCAAGTTGATATATTCACTTTTGGGAATCAACTTTTAGAATATTTTTGTATCAAGTTGATTTATTTCAAGCCACTCTTTGGTTTGGACTGTGAGATGAAGCAATTATTGTTCGAGCGAGATGCTCTAAAGGTAGGATATGTTAGCAGGAAGCTGTCCCATAGCGAAAAGGCGTATGCCACCAAAGTGCTTGAAGGGTTAGCCATAGTGTGGTATATTTGTAGGTTTAGGATGTATGTCAAAGGCACCGACAACTGCCTAGTCAATAGCTTGGGTAGGAACCCTATAGAAGACCTCCCCCCATCCCTCCAACAACCTGAGTGTACAGTAAAATTTGCATTTGATTCATTTTTTTTTGTAAATAATATTTTTCTTTTTGGGTATTTCCCTTGTTTGCTCTGTAGGTGCGTATGTATAAATTTAGTTACTTGTGGTTACACAAAAGTAAATCCCGTGTAGTGTTATGTTTGTTTGTTTTTTGTTGGTAGGCATTAAATTTGTAACTTTATAAGTTCCTCTCTTAATGAATTTTTGTAGACATTCTTTTCGCTCCCAAGTGTGCTTTACTGCAAAAATGTCTTTGGATAGGAAGGAGTGCGGAGGAATCCCCTTTGAATAATATTATCCCCCGCCCTTAGAGAGTATTTTGGGAGAGAAAGTAAGTCATCCACCCCTTCCGACCTCTTCCTCTTTTGACCCGCCTCCAGGTTCCCGTGAAATTTACACCGAAGCTTCCTCCCGGTGGTCTCAACCTTTCTCCACCCCTCACATTCGGATCGGATTACTGCTTCATACCCTCACCATGATCCGCGTTTATGGCCCCCGCCACTGTCGCCCGCCTAGCTGCTAATCCGAGCCGTTGACACCTCCTCGAAAGGAGGCGCTAAGTTCATCAAGCCCGATAACGAAGGTTAAGATGGTCTCAATCTCTCTCTCTGTTTTGAGTAGCTCCGGGTATATATGCACCCGCACCAGACTGACGGACAAATTCAGTTAGACGAGACTTCCCCCAAGGAGGGCAATTCAACGAGTTCTCTCCTAAGAAAAGTGAGTGACGGTCGCAAGCCACGGAAGAGCTGGACATCATCCCCATGTCTTCGGGTCTGGGATAAGAGTCTCGTGAGGCAACGTCAGCCTTTCTCATCCCCCTTCGGATCAAGGATTGGAGAAGCCGTCCTTCGAAGTTCATCTGGTGACCTCTTACGACAAGAGGCCCATTAGCTCACCTAAGCCGAGCGTGTGAGAAGTCCCCCCCCCTTCTAAGTTCATTCGGTGACCCCCTGAGGACAGGAAGCCCGCTTCTCGCAAACGCAAGCTCAAAAAGAGTGGCCTTACCCGCTATGGGTTGTGTGGCTACCACCCGTGAGTAGTCACGGTAACCAAGACCTCCCCCTAGTTGCCCTACCTTACCCTCGAGTTTCAAAGGAAGTAAAGCATTCATTACACTCAATTTCCCATTATAACCATTCCCTAACCACGGTTATCTAATTAGTATTCGGAACTTAAGTCCGACTCATTTATGTACCATTTATATACATAATTATTGTTCTCCCCTTTTCTTACGGTATTAAAAGTCTTTTCTTATCATCGTGTTTGTTGTATTCCTTGGGAACGCACTGCCGCTATCCATTTAGATCGCACTCTTAGAAACAATAACAGTTGTCGCCTTGCTTGGCATACCTCAGAGCCTGTGTGCGCATATTCACGTACACTTAGCCATACCTCGACAATATGTATGTACATAAACGTTGTTATTACAGTTATAAAACAAGCAAAGCTACTTGTTTACTCGCTCTATATCATTTTTTTCAATTGTTTAGGAAGAGGAAAATTGACTGAATGGCAAACCGATTCACCAAATTTGCTTGTAAAGCCATTGATCTCAATTTAATAATGGCCTAACAAATTTATTTCTCTTCATCTGTGAGAATTCGCACATGGTTCTTTAATGTTCCATATTTTTTTAGCTCCTCAGATTTTCAATTCATTCTTCGCCTACAGAATTGTATAAATACTCTTGCCAGAGCACCCGGGTAATCTGAGAGAGAGACTTAGTAGTTATTTTAAGAGTAGGTAGATTGAAAAAAAATATATGAGTATAGATAAGTTAAAGTGCCGATGTATATATGGCTTCTAACACACGAACCATAATAATGTGCAGGTGGACTAGCTATATATATATTACTAATGGATTGCTCCTATGCTACATTATATTACTATTTCAACTTGCCATTTTGAATACCTTATCAGATATGTATTCAAATACCTGAATGCCAAAAGGGAAATAAATTTGCATCCTTTATTTAAACACAACAAAATTCTGATCGACGAATTAACTCATGAATATTTCATGTCAAAAACAACAAAATTGGGGTGGGGCTGTAGTAAAATAAATTTCAAAGATAAACCCAGATCATACCGCGAATTCCTAGGAATTTCAACATGCCATCATAATTCTCCCGAACAATTGCATATCCATAAAGATGCATTATTTACAATTTGAGGGCCGTATCCCATTTACAGAATGGTTTTATCTGAAATCTCGAAAAAAAAGGTATTATTTGGTATGGTAACAAGACTGGAACAAAAATGTTGTGATCCAAAGTGGTTACAAAAATATAGTTATTTAAATTTGTCACAAAAGAAGAGCAACAAATAGTATGTGATTAGAAGTGAAACCAAAGAGTCTCCTTTCTCACCAAAATGGGAATATTTTATTAAAATGTAGAAAAGAGTTTTGAGGAAAAGAATGGATTTAGAGTGAAAGGAAAGATAAGAATAACATTAAATTGAGATTCTCGTGATTTTAAGTAATTCTTCCTCTTATATGGAAAGGGTAACCATCCTTTTAGTGATCAAAGGATTCTAAACCTTCGCAATCAAGCTTTAATACATTATTTGGAATGAAGGTTGCAGATTCTTTCATATATATGTATATAGTATATCTTTATATAGATTGCAGGACGCAAAGTGAACCGAAGTTCAAATGATTCTCAGTAAAAACAAATTTGTGATTTTTTAAGGTATGAATGCGATTTTGTTGTTGAAAATCACTATAAGTTGTAGAGTTTTAATCGGAGCAAGAGATTTATTCAAATTCTTAAAATTTATATTGAATAATAAAGGTTATAATGAAATAATCAATAAATTTTATTAAATTAATAAAGAAAGCTTACTTGACACTCAAATCTCACCTATCACGCAATTATTTTGATTAATTGTGAATTTTCAATGAAAAAAATGTCCTAATGCCCTAGTCTTTGTTTCATTTGCTTTAGAGTTTCATGTAAGGTGGAATATATTTTAGTTTTTAAATATTTCTACAACAAAAAATCGCTAGGTGTTAAAGGATTCACGCAACCATGAGATAGTCAAATAGTTCGGCTAATCATTCTCTCACGGCATTTTGCCTTTGAACTCAAACAACATCCAGCAAAATCTTTTGCATCTATTGTGATAATTGTGGTGTAGTTCCTGAATTATTTTCCGTATATTGTGATCATTTAGAGACCCATATTCGTGTTATCCATGAAACTCTTATTTAAGAGTGGAATTTTTTAGAGAGGTTGAATTATCATAGACCAGGCAATGGCTTCACCACTCCCCTCTACGGGGGGAGCTTGCGCTTCGCTACTAAGATTAAAATTTAAAATCTAAAAAAACAACCATGGTTAAATTTTTATAAATTTTGTGAACGTCGCCAATTATAATAATTTTAAAAAGGAACTCTAAACTAAATTTCCCCCCTTTTTATGATTACTGGAGGGAAACACTTTTATTTGTAGCAATAATTTTCCAACTCCTCCATTGTTTATACAACATTCTGGCTATATCTCCCTTTTTCTAACAGGAACTTTCTGAACACCCTACACTAGAAAACTGGTGTTGTTTCTTAAAGTAACAATAGTGACCTCTTTCCTTTCGTCTTCTCAATCTGTTAATATTTTCCAAAGTTTTCTTGAGTTATCTCTTCATACTATTGTTAGTAATACTAATATTAAATAACTGATAATACATGTGGAAACAGGTTTAATTTTTTATTACAAACCCATTATAGTAATAGAATGAGCCTAAGAATCAAAGTTAGCCTCTTCTTTCACACACATGGGTTGGGTAATTAATTCTATCTCTTTGACTCGGATAATAATGTTCGAAAGTGTCCTTTTAGTGTGAGAGCAGAACAAAGTGAGGTTGAACAAATAAAGGGAAAACCATTGAAGGCATCTAGCAACAGTTAAGAATTAGGGATGATACTTAGCTTCTCAGCAGAGTAGGCCAATAATTTCGAATGGAACCACTTTAATTACAAGATCGTACGAACAGAATATTAAATTTCACTGTCACTCCTACATGTTTTCTTCACTGAAAATCTCCGGCTCTGCCCATTTTGATTTATGTATCTTGTATTCATTTGTGCCCCTATAAAGGGGTATGAACTGCTGGCCACTTTGTACACGACTTTTTTTCTTTGTTTCCTTAAGTCTTACAAGAAGATCTAGCTCCTCCATCAAGGTATTCATCAGTACTAGAGAGGAACGCTGAGAGGGACCTCGGTCCGAATGATTGACATATAAACGTAGTACTATTATTATTTTAATTATTTTTCTTCTTCCCTTTTTCCTATTATCATTAATAATAATGACGTCGTGGCAAGAGTTTCGTGATGACTTCATTGTAAGCAAAGTGGCAAACGAAACGAGTTTCTCACGAGTAGATGCCGAGTAGGAGTAACATCTTCTAAAAGGCACCTGCTTTCTCTTGCCTCAAAAAATACAATACCTTTTAGAATTATGAAAAATGTTTTCTCATTTTCATTTCTTTTGTACTTTCCAAACATTTCAGGCTAAAGTTTACAAAAAATATTCTCCGATGATTCAATTTACGTATCTATTATTTCCTCCAAATGGTAAAAGTAATACTGACTTACTTTACCCTCTAACCGCTAATTTCACTGAAACATGGCTAGAATTTAACGTGAGAGCTAATACTCGGGTTAATACAGATAGATGGAGCAAAGTCAACCATAATCATGCCTTCATCATTAACTAACCATAATCTATGTGTCTCAACGTCGTTCAGGTAAAATGTGTTGTATTCATTCGGCTAATTTGTACCACTTCCCAAGAAATATATGAGAATTAATCTTACGATTCAACATTATAATTGCTTGTTCTTTAAAAATGTGTTACTTTTTATATAATTGCCCTCTCTATCAGCGTCATGTTGATGGAGCACAAGTGTGAATTTTCATCGTATTTTGTATACTATAAATTTCTTTCCCCTTAGTCTACACCGGGGTTCTGGTAACTTTTTTGGGTGTTACCCCCTAAAAAATTGTAATAAAATGAATTTACCCCTGACTTTAAAGTACTCTGGGGTACAAACTAATTTACTTATAAAAATCATGGATAATAAAGACACAAAAAAATTTATATTGGGATAATGTTTAATTTTTTATTTCATCTATCATTAGGAAATAAAAGTCCTTCTTTTTGGCATGGAAATAGCACACAAGAAAAAATTATAGGAAATTATATATATATAAACAGAAATAAAATATTCACTTTTTAGCATTACATGGTACACAAGCAAAATTATTGACTATGTCACTATTATGTATTTAAAATTCTTACAAAAGCAAAATAGGAAAATGTTATTGAATCCACTATTATGGGAAAAAATGTTTACCCTTTCTGGCATGAGAATGGTACACAAATAAAACTAATGAAAAAATTATTGAAAACTTGAATATATCAGCTCCCTCAGGCTTTGGAAAAATGATACTGTTTCATCTTTGATACAACAATTTCAATATTAGAGATTTTTGATGTCACTGGTACTTTGATGCATTTTTTAGGATCCAACCAGGTTCTGTATTTTGTTTTTCGATTTACAAGGGTAGAAAAACCTTTTTTCGCAAAGGTAGGTTGTTGCAAAAGGTATCAACATTTTAGTTGCTTCCAAATATGCAGTTTTATAGGCTTTTGCAGCTTTTGACATCCATGAAACTTGGTCTGAAATTCCATGTTTGTTTCACTGTTGAAACGCAGTTCAATAAGCTCTTTTGCCAATCCTTCAGGTTCTTTAGGCAAATAAGCCAGTTCACATTTGAAGGGATTTACAACCCAGCTGACAGTATGTGAAGCAAGCTCTGGAAAGGAGTCACAGAACCTATTCCTAAGTTTGGTCAGATGCCTTGTGACTGATTCCTTCATATCACTAAGACTGCAATCTTCACATTCCCCCTAAAACTCTGCCAGGTTTGAAAAGACAGCAATCTTATTGGCATTTACTTTTTGGTTCCAATACTGAAGTTTTGATACAAATGCTGAAGTTTTTTCCCTTGCTAAGATGAGATTAATTTTCTTTTCCTTAAAATTCCTTGTTCAGCGAATTTACGAGGGGCGGTCAATAAGTTTTGCAATTCGGATATAAGGAAACGAGATATGAGGAAAAGTTTTTTATTATTTTTCAATATAACTACCCTCGACTTCAATGCCCTTGCGCCACTTGTTCCTGAGGCTTCGAATTTCCGACATCCAGAAATCTCCCGACTGCTGTTGAACCCACTCCTGGACGGCCAGTTGGACATTTCCATCGTCCCCAAACCGGCGTCCACGCAGTGCAGCCTTTAGCTGGCGGGATAAAACGTAGTGGCCAAGGACCAGATCTGGACTGTAGAGGGGATGGTTGAGCTCCTCGAATCCGCACTCGTGCAGGGCAGCTTGTGCAACTCTGGCTTTGTGGACTTTGACGACGTTGAAGTGGATCATGGTGCGTGAAGTTTCTAGGGACCCAACGGGGCAGAGACCTTGGTCATGGCCAAATTGTCGTGGATGATGTTGATAACACTTTCATGTGATATCCTAAGTTCTCGCTCGATTTCTTTGACCTTCACCTGTCGATTTTCGAGGATGATCCTCTCCACACGGGCCACATTGACCTCGATGGTCACATCTGACGGGCGTTCTGAATGTGGGTCATCTTCAAGGGACTCACGACCATGGCGGAACTCCCTATTCCAGCGAGCAATGGTTGCATATGAAGGGGCGGTGTTGGTGTACACTGCAACCATGCGTTCATGGATCTCTTTTGCATTCTTGCCTTCTATGGTCAAAAATTTGTTCACTGCGCGGTGCTCAACCTTTTCAATTGTTGAAAAATTTGTGACTGACGAACTACGATCAGCTACTGCTTCTTAAATAGAGGAAGCAGGAGCGTGCGGCTGCAAGTCCTGACTTGTCATAACTTTTTATAAGACCCCGACTAATAGCCATCCCCCTTCTTCTGTTTTGCCCTACCGATTCACAAAACATATTGACCGCCTCTCGTACATGCCCCAAAATGGCAGCTAAGCATGCAAGAAGAGCTAGCCAGGTTGATTTTCTGAACTTCTCTGCAAATGTGTGTCTTTGATCAGTCAGAAATATTTCAAGTTCGGTTTTAAGAGCTCACACTCCTTTCAGGACATTTCCACGTGAAAGCCTCCTCATTTTCGTATGGAAGAGAAGTGTTGAATATTCAGCCTCTCCCTCCTCAAATAAATTACGAAACATCTTCTTGTTTAGTGCATGCCCTTTTACAACACTAACAATCTTAATTACATCATTCAAAATAGCTTACACTTCTAGTTCCAAATCCTTCACAACTAATGCCCTGCGATGTATCATACAATGGATGACCTGAATATTTGGATTCTGTTGTTGGGCCAAAGTCACAAAACCAGTGATGTGACCAAGCATGGAAGGAGTTCCATCAACTGATACTGAAATACATTCTTCCCACTTTAAATCAACACTTTGTTTTTTGAAGTATGCATCAACCTTATTGAACACATTAATACTACGAGTTCTTCAACTCAAGAGGAGAACAAAGAAACATTTCTTCTTCAATTCCATCAGAACCCCTGTATCGAACGTATACAATCAGCTGCGAATTGCTACTGACATCTGTAGCCTCATCAAGTTGAATGGCAAACTCTTTACTCTTTTTTACTGAAGAAATTACATGTTCTCTCACATTTTCTGCCAAGATGGAAATTCTTTCTTTAATAACTCTTGCAGACAAAGGCACTGTATTCAGTTGTTTAGCTACTTTCTGCCCACACATTTTTTCTAACTTCCCACAGCCGCCGGTTTGATTAAGTCTTCACAAATAGTATGTGGTTTCTTGTTTCGAGCAGCCAACCATGCCACTTCAAAACTAGCTATTGCCGCTGAACGTTGGTCAAACGTTCCACTCATGTTATTTTCCAGTCTCTGTCTTTTGAGTGTTTTTTCCAGATTCTCAAAGTATTCCCGTGGTTTGCAAGACAGATGTGAATGAACCTTGTCCAAGGGTTTCTTCAGTTGATTTTTTTTTTTAAGATTCGGCAGTCAGTACTTTTATACACACGACACATTGAGGTTTCATTTGTCTTTTGTCCTCTATTTCTGTGAAGCCATAATTAAGGAACTCTGCCTGATATGTCCTTTTCCTTGTTGATGCCATCTGAAAATGAAAGATAAATCTATCACTTTTTTAAGGTCCTTTAACTTCTATTTTTGAAAAATAAAAAATTATTTAGTGGCGAATTTAAGAGTTTAAATTAAAACTTTAAAATAACATAACATAAAATCAAACCACAACTCCCATCATAAAAATTCAAACAATAAGAATTAAAAAGAGTGAGCATTACATCGTAGAGTCTGCATGAAATCTTCTTAAATAGAGTTAAACTCGTTAAAAAAGTTAATTTTAATATAAAATAATTCATTAAAAAAAATGAATATTTAAATGAAAAATATAATAGTTACCCTTAAAAAAGTGAGAAATGGCAACTAAACAGCTGATGGGACAATTTGGCCCCTTACAAATAAACTAAAATGTCCTAAAGTCTAAACTAATCTTATATTTATATATTTAACTTTTGTTGAATCTTAATCACAAAAGTCAATACAGAAACGTAAATATTATATAGATTATATCATAACTCACATTATGTAAATAATTATTAATATCACTTGATCAGCTCTACTAATTCATCAACCGTTATGAAAGAGGCATTCTTTTTCTCCAACTTTCATATTCGTTTCCCTCACTTAGCACATCCACAGTCATAGAACATCCATTACCCCCCCTATTTTTTCTAAATTACCCCATTTGGGGTAATTTACCCCTGTTCCCCGACCATTGGTCTACACCATGAACTAAATAACGGTTCTGAAACACTTATTTTCTTGCCCGTAGTGTTTTTCCTGTTCGATCTTTTATTTATCCTTTTTCTTTAAGACATGTATACGCGAGTAATCGCACGACCAATTTACTATTTCTTATTCTGTTAAAATTCCCCAAGAGAGGTTTGGGCGAGATGGCAAAGAACGTAATGACGGTGTAGTGAAAATTTCTCGAAGATATATAAGTGTAGATCCATCTGGCGTCGTAGAGCTGGAAGTCTACGCAATTCTTTGGCTTCTAGATGATAGAGGCACCCCATTGCAGGGATGACTAAGGCAAGGACCGGTTATGATTTTGTCCCACTAGTAAGCTGCTAACTATTTTTTACATATAATCTCTCCAATTCTGCCATCGTTGAATTGTTTTTTAGGGGGAGGCAGCAAGTGCCGCATTTGTTTTTGTTTTGCTGAGTTTAACCCTACTCTAACTTCGCTACTTCGATGTCAATTCTCTTTAATAAAAACTTATCTACCTACATTCTCTGTTTTTAAATTAAAACTTTTTCTTGCTGCAAAATTAAATATAATAATGATCTGTTTCACTCTGTTTGTTTATCTGTTAACTTCTGAAAAATCGACTTCCTTGTAAAAGAGAATTTCATTTTAAGAAGTTAAGTACTTAAATTATATTAAGTTAATTATCACTTAAATATTGATGTCAATTATTTGCGGAAAAGTAGAACAAATAATATTAAGCCACAAGCAACAGCTTGAAGTAAAAACTTTAAAAAAATCTTAGCTCTCCCTAATCTTAAAAGTCTCAAAGGACAAATCGTCCAACATGTCTTTCTTTGTAATATTAGTTTTGCTTTTCAAATTTGTTAAATTCATAGCTAAATTTATCAACCACGTAATTTTATCGGAATCCATGAATATTTAGGCAAGAAGCATTAACATTTCCATCTTTCTTACTCTTGTCATTGGCTCCTGCTAGATTCATTTATATGTCTACCTTTGAGAACTACATATATTCCACGTCTTCACGTTATATTCAACCTAAGTACCAGCAAAATCCGTAACCCAACAAAAGGGGAGAAGTAACAGAGCACCGGGCACACGCGTGCGAGACTGGGACATTTTCAAGTAAAATCAACAATGCCAAGATCTATACTACGTCAGGTTGAAGCGATTTCATCCGAGTTACATAACCTTGAATTTCAAGTGTCACAATCTAATAAAGATTCAAGTTCGACAACCAGTCACTTCTTACCCTGATGTAAAACTGGTTATGCAATAATTTTGGTGCCATGAAAAAAGAACGTGAGAAGCATGGCTTAGGAGAAGCCCAAGCTAAAGCCACCGAACGTAGAACCCGATAAAGGAATAAGTCTCGCGGTTAGACTGACATTCGTGTTTACGAGCTTGAAGTTAAAAATCACTTGAAATGTCGCCAATTTGAAAGGATTTATGGAAAAACATATAAAAAAAGCAAGTTGATAATTTGCCAACACCTACCCATAAAAAAATGGACTTGGGCACTAATAAGGGACAGGGTACATGGCGGAACGGAGCAATCATTTGCATAGTGAATACGGCATAAACCTACTAGCATTGAGGCACTGGTTTGAGCAGAGAAAACGCAGATACATACGAGTATATTCAGCATCATAAACAATTTTCTCTGCCCTATGCGCGAGGGGGTAAGGAGCTCTACATGTCGTGTCACACAGACATAAACACTTACAACACCGCTATGAGTTTCATCCAGTCTTCACAGCACAATATACCCTTTTATTTTCAGAGACCCTACAGATTGAGTGATATGGTCCGATATAGAAGTTCACATAACGCGTCGAGGAGTACTAATGTCCCTTTATGTGGTATTCATATCAGCATACTTCTGACGCAGAACCAAAAGTGTTCTAAGATCCCTGAGTGGTGGCAAACAAAATGCTACCCCCACCCCTCCGACAAGTATGGGGGGCCTCTGTTGCCTTCAGCCTTGTCAGCGAGTGTCATTAAATAGGCAAGAATAAAAGACCCATAAAAAGAATAAGGCGGATGAAAGAAAGGAAAACAAAGAAGATATAATAGAAATTATCAAATAAAAGCAAGCTTTACATTAATGAATATAGTGTATATCTAGATGACTCTGATGAAGGCGAGTGCCCTTGCGCTTCTTTAACGCTACGAGACGGTCTCATTGATCTTCGTAGAGCTCAAGAGAATGATATTATCAGGCGTAATATCGTTACCAAGAACTTCTCATCAGAGTTCGCTTTGCCACAATTCAATGATCACATCTTTTGTAAGAAGCTCATCTTTATTTAAGAGAAGATAAATATATTATAGTTTCTGCCTTATGTAGCGGAGGAGACATTTCCTTTTACTTAGAGAAGATTTATATTTTGTGTTCTTTATTATTCTTGACCTATAAAAACGAGAGGACATAGTACTCTCCGTGACTACGAATTTCGAAGAGAGTAAGTCACCTGTCATGTATCATGCTTGAACATAACTTTGCTGGATACTAGTAGCTAAAATATTACGATTCAATTCTCTCTTTAATGTTGAAAAATTCTAAATTAGTAATTCTACCACACTCATTTACTATTTCTCTTTTGAATCTCAAAGAAGATTCAGGGCAAAGAATAAACTTTAAATTCATCTTGAAGGGTCTTCTCAACAAGGGTTCTAATAAATATTCATGGGTGAGGGCAGGTGTTTGCTTTTGCTGGTTTTGAATGACAGCCTTAACACCCAGCTCAAGAGAGTAAGAGGTTTGGTATTGAAAATCTTTACAGCTTTAATAATTTCGTCTTTTTTGCTATCTACCTATATTTTATTTTTCTCTTGTGTCTGTTTTTTTTCCAATGCACTCATTGGGTTACAATATTCAACATTTCTAGGTTCGTTTTTCCTAACTAGAAGGCTCACCCTGGCTCAGCCTTTGGCTTCGGTATCAGTTCAAAACAATTCAAATTATACATTTTTGCTCTTTTGATCTCTGCTTTAGTATTTCAGCAAATAAAAATACTTTCGAAATAATATTAAAATTACCTGATTTGACAATGCTTCCTACTATCTTATAAGCATTAAAGTATCATTTTTTGGTAACTCTGAGTATGTGAAAATATCCTATAAGAAAATGTAGTTATGTGCTCAGGCGTTCAATTGTACACTTGGTAGAACAACCTTCTTAATGCAAGCACCTATCTACTATGCCTTTTAATGAAAACGACCTTTCAAATCATCCGCTTGATTTACCCTTGCTTAGCGCTGGCGTATTTTGTAAAAACTTAGAATGTAAGTTGAAAATTAAAAACTTGGCTCACAGTAGTTGAGAAATTGTTATTTCCTCCTGGAGAATATTCTTCACTTTAAAAAAAGTCTCAGGGATAAGGCTTCTAAAATAATTATGGAATAATTCTCTATCTGATTTCCCAGCAGGATGTGTTAGACAATTTGTCATCTTTTCTTACCTGTAAATTATCTGAAGTGTTCGCCAATGTTATTTCAATTCCCCGTAACTTCTCTCCTTTTTATTTATCAGATTATTGCTATAGCTATGTCAATGACTGGATGCCATAATTATCTTTTACATTTAAAATAGACTGTTGCATCATGGGATATCTCAGCATCCTCTACTCCATACCTTTAACTATTTAATTCGCATAAACCTCCACAAAATTAGCTAAGACAAGATATAAAGATTTTTGGTAATATCTTTACTTAAGATTTTTATGTCTATTGTAATCAACAACGTTCTCGTTGCTTCCTTCTTTTTATGAGCTGATTTTGCATTAGTCGTCTTTCTAACTATTGCTTTACTCTTTAACTTCTTAACATTGCTTGATTTAAATATGGGATCCATTTCCCAAAGCAGTGAGCCCATATTCTTTCTATTAAAGAAGATTTCTTCACATTACTACTTTTTCTATTTCCTTTCTCTTGGAAAATTTATAACGAGCCAGTAAAAGTTTTATTCCCTTTTTTCAAACTAAGTTCAATTTTACCATTTTATAAAGGCTAAAATCTTTTTTTTAGATTACATTTTAGACTGCATTTTCCCATCATCTCTTTATTATGCTTTAAAAAAGTTTCTGACTATGAAAAATTAATTATTAAATATTTTTTCCAGAAAAATAATAAAGCGATAAATCTTTTGATACCAACACGCTGTTTGATTTCGCAAACAAACGCCCATTGTTAAAATGAAGGGCCTCCCTGAATGAGAGGACTCAGAGCTCTTAAGTTAGATAGTGAGAAATAATATCCTGCTGAGATCTTAAAAAAAAGTAGATTTCCTCTTGTGACTTAGGTTCTTATCTACTTGAGCTATTTCATAAATTTCTAACAAAGAATCCATGTTTACTTCAAGTTATGGTAATTCGCTGGAAGGTAAACCAAGTTTTAATAGAACAGTTCACAAGGTTTATTTTCTTCAATTTTCATTTATTATATACCTATTTTTCTTCAGAACGAGTTCTTTTCTGGTCTATTTTCTTTTACTCAAAATAGCAATATTTTCTGCTCCAGCACAGATGACTAAATTCAAGAGTTATGCTGATATAGGTTTAAGAATCTAGGAATATTTGGAAGAGTAATAGATTGAGAAAATTTCTTTTAACTCGAAACTTCATCGTGATAAAGCAATCAAGTTTGTTGTTTCCTTGAAATTTTTTACTTCTGCACCGGAGGAAGGATTTAGCTGTAAGGCCAAAAATATTACCTGTGCTCTTTCATAAATTGAGAGGGAATATTTCCATAATTGGTTGGAAGGTTTGGGAACTTTAAGGAGAACTACATGAAGTTCCTTGTTTATTTAATAATGGAAATCATTAAAGTGATGACTAGGTTAAAACCGTTAAAGTTGTTGAACTCAGTTTTTTATTTTTCTCGTACAAGAGTTCTTTTACTCCTATCTCTTTTGGGGAGCAAAGATAACATTGTTATTTAATTTCTTCATCTACTAAAATTTTTCCTCCCTCCTTTTTTATTAAAGCAGCCCCAACTTTTGTCAAAGAAATTGATAAATTAGTTTTATTTTTCGTTAAGTTAGCAGACAAACCCACTCCCACATGCTTATTACACCTTTATTTTAAAATTTTAGCTCCAGTAAATAGTCATTTGAACTATTGCCATTTTATTTTTTCGCACGGAAGAAAAAAATGGGCCAAAATGTCGATTTTTTTCATTTTTACCAATAAAGAATTTCCTAATGAAAATTAACATTCTAATTTTATAAAAAATTCGGTATCCTTTTGATTCTAAAAAACTGAAACTCATATAATTCAAGAGATTATGAGTTTATTAATGAACGGATTTCAATTAATATGGCGTGAAACAGCTTCTAGACCTAACATGACAAACAATTATTTATTATCATCATTGCTACAAATTACTTTATAATAAATAAAATTATACACGTTGGAAGTGGCATGCATGTTTGCGATTACCCATTGGTAGAATTATTAGGTGAATGAAAATAAAAAAGAGCTGTTACTCTTCATTTAATGGGTAATTATTTTGGTTGAAGAAGAAACAAATGAGATTTTTATTATTAAATGATATTAAGGATCAAATGTCCTTGTTAGATTTGACGTATCCTTTTTTAAAGGAAGTATTTTAAACATTGAAAAAATAATTAATACATGAAGAAATAATTAATACTTAAGAGAAGATATTTTCATTTTTTCTCAGAAGAGATTATCGCATTTTAAGCACATATTTTTAGCTAATATTAACATCCATCATAGGTAAATTTATCCACCAATATTGAGCAAAGAGATCAGAACCGAAGCAGCCAAAAGTGATGCCAAGTTGGCAAAAGCCTCAAACTAAAACTGGCGTCCCCTTTTACCTGCACTATAGAAAGAGGAAATCTGAACTACACCAATTGAAACAAAATTTAACCCATTTTTCGTCACTATTGTAGAAAGCAGATGATAAGTGCAGTAATACTATATGCCATGCACTTAGAACTCAAACGCATCTAGAACCAGTGCTATCGTTTATGTTACTTTAATAGCAATAACTAAGTTATTAAAGGCCAAATTGATAAAATATAAACCCACTTGATAAAATATTAGTCACATGGCGAGTCGAAAATAGGTGTAACTACATACATAATTTTTTCCGAAAATCTTATTAATATTTTTTCTACTTACTATCGAAGAATATATTCTTAATTTTTAAAGTGATTTTGATTTTATTTCAATACATGTTATTATACGGTTTTACCAGTTATCTGCAGCCTATCTGGATTTCAATGAAGACAAAAGGTGTTACGTGGACAAACAACCACCGGTTACTATAAGATACATGGCTTCCCCTGCAAAGGCTGACCAAATTTGTTTTTCATCCAGTGAATAAGTAAACCCAATGTGCTCAACTTCGATCTTGTTGCATGCGCTTTTTTAAACAGCTAAGATAAGGGATGATAGAAACCAAAGAAAAGATTAAATATCCACAGATAATATGTAAATTACAGGTAGAAAAACAAGAAGAGTTTCCAAACTTTCGCCGTGAAAACCACTCGTTTGGGGGTTATTCCATGAATGAGGTCTTTGTTATAATAGGATGAAAGTGCTTTGAAAAGGTTTTTTTATGTGGAATAATGAACATCCTTATCCTCACATAGTTTCTTTTGTGAATTTTAAGGCTAATGTTAAATTTATAGCATTGAAAAATGGTAAAGTTAATATTTTTAAATTAATGGAAATTAATATGAGCGTGCGTGTTTTCTTTTCTCAAATCTTGGGTAGGCGGAAACACTAATAAGAGAGAAGCAAAAGAGACATATTTTATTATAATGAGATAGATGTTTTGATATACGAGAGGCGGTCAATAAGTTTTGTGAATCGGTAGGGCAAAACAGAGGAAGGGGGATGGCTGTTTGTGGGGATGTTAGGACAAGTTATGACAAGTCACGACCGGCAGCCGCACGCTTTTGCCTCGTCTATTCAAGAAGCAGTAGCTGATCGCAGATCGTCAGTCACAAATCTGTCAACAATGGAGAAGTTCGAGCACCGCGTAGTGATCAAAATTTGACCAAGGAAGGCAAGAATGCAAAAGAGATCCATAAACGCATGGTTGCAGTGTACACCGACACCGCCCCTTCCTATGCAACCGTTTCTCGCTGGAATAGGAAGTTCCGCCATGGTCGTGAGTCACTTGAACATGACCCCCGTCCAAGACGGCCGTAAGACGTGACCAACGAGGACAATTGGGCCTGTGTAGAGAGGATCGTCATCGAAAATCGTCGAATAAAGGTCGAAGAAATCAAGTGAGAACTTAGGATATCACATAGAAGTGTTATTAACATCATCCACGACAATTTGGCCATGACCCAGGTCTCTGCCCGTTTGATCACTAGAAATCGCACGCCCCATGATCGACTTCAACGTCGTCAAAGTCCAGAAGGCCAGAGTTGCACAAGCTGCCCTGCGCGAGTGCGGATTCAAGGAGCTCAACCATCTACCCTACAGTCCAGATCTAGCCCCTAGCGACTACTTTCTATTCCACCAGCTCAAGGCTGCAGGGCGTGGACGCCGGTTTGGGGCCCTTTAAGATGTCCAGCTCACCGTCCAGGAGTGGATTGAACAGCAGTCGGGAGATTTCTGGTTGTCGGGAATTCGAAGTCTCAGGGACAAGTGTCGCAAGTGCATTGAAGTCGAGGGTAGTAATATTGAATAATAATAATAAAACACTTTTCCTCATATCTCGTTTCCTTATATCCGAATTGCAAAACTTATTGGCCGCCCCTCGTATGTGCGTATCCGCGAAGAAACAGCAGTTCGTGTTACGGAGAAGTTAAGGAACATAGGTTGTGCTAGAAGATAAGCCAACAAATTAATACCAAGTTAGGTCTTTTCTCACGTCTTCTCGTCCACACAAGGGTAATGTATATAGTGGACCAATGCGGCTCTGGTGGGATGTCAATGCTGAAAAATTAGACAACACACGAGCGAGGACGGGAAGACGTGTTAATGACTTCTGGTCATTAATTTATTAGCACGTACGAGTAGCTCTTAAGACAGCCCAGTAGTCATTTAATTTTAGTCCATCATGGCTCAGTGGTTAACCGCCTGCGCTTCGCAAGCTTGAGGTCAGGGGCTTGAAATCCAGCGGTGGCTGATTTTTCATCATAACTTAGGCACACTATTATGTAGATCTTATTTATCTCATGAAAAAAAGAAATGGACATTTGGATAAAAACAATTTTGGAACATTCTTTTTTGTTGGTTATTGGTAAGTAAAAATATCAGCAGATAAGGACAATTTAACCCTCGGTCCAAATAGCCTTTTAGATCTAAACAATGAAAAAATTAAGAGTAAACATATGCAACACACATGCAATATATATATATATATATATATATATATATATATATATATATATATATGTATATATATATAAAATTGGGCAAAATATTTTCCTCGTAACAAGTTTTGTTGAAAGCGACAGCTAATTTCGCCTTCGTGATTTTCTTTTCACATGTTTTGATTTGCCGTATATTGACTATTATTTCTGGGTTGAGCTCGTGGATAAGTTCTTCGAAAATCATTCTTAGTCGGTTTTTAAGCTTAGAAAAGGAATAAGTAACGATTCCTTCAGTAACACACTATTTACCTTACGCGTTTCGATACACTTGTACCATCTTCAGAGATTAGAATACAAGTAAAAAGAGAAAACAGTGGTTTATATATCAATGAATTATAACAAATGTACAAACGAACGGGGAGATCTTCTAGGGTAAACACACTGACGAACTTATGAGCATGTTGGGACAGGATCGGGAGGGTTAAGCTGAGAAAGGTAGGTCAAATTCGTCGTCACATTTAAGGCGATGAAAGGTTTTGATAGAGGGCGTGGTGGATTAGGTATCCCTCGTAGTTCGGCTCCTAATTTTTCCACTTGATAGTATTCCGTTTGAATGGAATTGAATATTAGGCTTGGGTTGTTTTGCTTGTATGTGAATGACTTCTAGAAAATGTAGTTGCCAGCCATCTGGTGCATGGTCAATAATTTTGGTGTTTTCTTCTAACATTTTTATGTTGAGAATAGTTCCATGGTTTTGTGGGGCGCCGTTGCTTAGGTGGTAGATCAATCTTCTCGATAGTTTAGTTTCTGTCATTCCGATATAGGAGTGGGGAAGGAGCTGACAGTCTCCTAGGTTTAATTTGTACTCATATATTAGGTGGGTCCTTTGTTTAGGTTTAAGTCTGGGCTTCTGATTATTTTTCTTGATGAGGGTGGCGGTGCGTCTAGTTTATAAGATTATAAGATGTCAGAGCTAACAAAGACCATGTGGTTTACTTCTGGGCCATCTCTCCTTCAAACCACGTCGATGCATTTAAAGTATGCATCTTAGCGGTTCTCAAACATTTTTATGTTTGTTGATTTAACACCGATCTCTGGCAACTCGTTCCACGAGGAAACAACCTTATTTGAAAAAAGATTCTTTACTATATTTCTTTCAAAATTTTGTTTCTTAAGTTTGTATCCATGGCTTCGGGTTCTTGAGGAAGCGTCCAACTCAAAAACGGTTTAAATTTTTACTTTATCAATATTGTTTAAGATCTTGAAGATTTGTATGAGTTCTCCTCTTAACCTTCTCGTCTCAAATGATTGCAGGTTGAGTGCTTTATGTCTGTCTTCGTAGGACTTTTGATGTAGTCTGGGTATCATTTTTGTAGCACAATGTTGCACTCTCTTCAAGATTTATATATCTTTCTACAAGTATGAATTCCAAAACTGAACTGCGTACTCCAAATAAGGTCGAACCAAAGATTTGTACAGGGAAATTACTATATCTTCCGATTTGTAGGCAAATATTCATTAAATGAAACCGAGCACTCGGTTTACTTTATTGCATGTCTCCGCGCACTGTCTTTCAACTTTTAAATCGTTGCAGACTATAACACAAAGATCATTTTCCTTTGATACCTTTTGCCTTTTATAGTGTAGTTAAATTCTTCGTTTCTTGCTCCAATGTGTAGTACCTTGCATTTATCAATGTTGAGTTTCATCTACTAATTTTCTGACCATTCCACAATGCTCTTTAAGTCTCTCTGGATTTTATGTTCATCAGCAAGTGTTATTGATTTACCACTCAGCTTTGTATCGTCGGCAAATTTTGAGAATAGGCTGGCTATGCCTTCATCTAAGTTGTTTACATATATTAGAAAAAGCAGTGGACACAGCACGGACCACTGGGGCACTCCGCTTGATAGGTATCGCTATCTTGATTGGTGACCATTGTACGTTGTTTCCTTCCGTTGAGCCAGTCTTCGAACCACTTTAATACATTTCCACCGATTCCATGAACGGAAATATTTTTAAGTAGACGCTTGTGGGGGACCGTATCTAAACCATTTTGAAAATCTAAGTAGATTACATCTGCCGCTCTATTCGTGTCATACTCTTCGATGATGGTTTGAAAAAATTCTAGCAGATATGTTAAACATGATTTTTTATCTCGCAAAACCGTGCTGTGATTCGCAGATGGTGCTTAATTTGTCTAAATGTTCGACTATTTTCTCTTTTATACTAGATTCGGAAAATTCTCCATTTAGAGATATCAGGCCTTTGGCCTGTAGTTGCTTGAGCTTTTTCGGTCACCCCCTTTGAAGATCGGAGTAATGTTTGCACTTTTAAACACTTCAGAACAAGACATTCTTCAAGTGAGTTGTTGAATATTGTGGTGAGTGGCTTGGTTATCGTTTCTTTCAACTCTTTCAGTTGGCGAGAATGGATCAAACCCAGACCTGGCGATTTTCTAGCTTTAAATTTTCGATATGTTTGATTACGTCTTCTCCTGTTACTTGAGTATAGTCATAAATTATATAGTTAATGATATTTTCTGTTCTGTATTTGTAGGCTTTATTGAACGGTTAATAATTTCTTGAATTACCCTTTCATCGGTTTGGTACTTCGTTTTCATCGTATTCTTGTAGAAAAGTTTTGTTATTTTCTATGCTGTTTCCGTTATTGTGTTGTTCTTTGAAGTAAAATTGGTCCATTTTCTTCTTAATAGCTGCAGTGCCTCATGGTTGCTAAATCCAATGTTGACGAGTACTTAGGTGGCTCTCTCAATCTCATTGCTTGTTTCTTTCCAAGTATGGCAATGGAGAGGCACGATTAATATAAGCGTTAATTACGCTTTTTCATTATTGTTCTGGACATTGTCATTCTGCATTGATTCAGAGGCCAGGATTGGTGGTTATAACGTTTACTTTCGTGGTAATCTTGTCATTTTTTATATTAGTTAAAGTGTCAAGAAATAGAATTTGGTTGTCTTGGCTTCTCTCAACTATATTTATCGGCAGTAGATATGAGGTCCGGGTAATTTTGCAAAAACTCTTTCTTCTAACGCACCCATATGAAAATTTGCGAATAGGACTCAGAGAGGAGAGCCCATAGGAACTCCGTCTACTTGAAGGTATATATGTACGTTGGGTCTATAGAACGGGGCTTACGAGGTGCAGTCGTGTAGGAGGTGTCTTAGGGCAGCTCTGGGTATGTCAATATGTGGCCGATGAATTTGATCCAAAACACGCTCTAATATTATTTCTATTGTTTCGGCAACCAGAACGTTGTAAATAAAGCCTCAACGTCCATGGAAGCTATTAATCTTTTAGGAGTAGCTGCTTTTATAATGTCAATAAAATAAGTGGCGGATTTTATGGTATAAATTTGGGGCACGTAGGGTGTTATTATTTTCTTAAAAATTTGGCCAGTTGATAGGTAGGGGTAGGGATCTAACATATTATTAGTCTAAGCGGGTTTCCTACCTTGTGAGTCTTCATGTTACGGTAAGCAGAGCCGGGGCTGAAGTCACCAGTTATTTTCTAAATTTTTAGGTTTACTGGCTGTTTGTTGGTGCCTTCTATGATTTTGTTCACCTTCTTTTTTATGTCGTCGATTGGGTTCTTCGTTTTTTTTTTTAATTTATTCTAATCATTGAGTATGGTTTCCAATTTCGTGAGGTACTCTTCAGGAAGTATGATGACGAAGGTACCTGTTTTGTGCGCTTTTCTAATGGGAATTGTGGGGTTATTTTTAAGTTGTTAAGCGCCTTGGATGAGGCGAGGAGTAAGGATCTTGGTCGCAGTACAAGAAAGAATTTTTCCAAAATTACGCAGACCCCATATCTACTGCAGAAACACAGATGATATATACATAAATGTAGGATCGGAAGAAGAAATACAAACACCCCTAAAAGAATTTAAAGAATGTTCGTCCCTCAATTATACAGTTGAGAGAAGCCAAGACAACCAATTTCCATTTCTTGGCACTTTAACTAATATAAACAATGACAAGATTACCACGAATGAAAAGAATAGAGGTTCCTTGCCGTTATGTGCCGAATCTAAACTATGAGGTCAGGCAACGCCGAGAGAGAGCCGTGGGAACAGTCCGAATATCAAACTGCTTTCAGAGATAAGAGAGAGATTGGAATGTCAAACGCGCGCCTCTGTCGCCTCCTCGAGCGTTATCAAGAAATCCCCAAGGGGCTACTTTCCATCCCTCAGTGCCGTGGTTGATCAAGGAGAGGTCCTCTCCTCTTGGCCTGAGGCTGTAACAGTTCCGGCTGGTCCCTAAATATTGTTGGTCCCAATTGGGCCTCGATAGTATAGGCCTGCCCTTCTCAAAGAGACACGTTATTTTCGATCGCGACCGTTTCCCTACGAGCCCAAAGGCTAGAATTACAAACATAGCTTTTATTCACGTTCTTATTAGTTCTAAGGGTAGTTCGTTGGTCATAATTCAATCGAACAGCACGCTCTGAAGCTGGCAGAAGACTGATAATCCCAAGACGAAGAAAGTTCTTTCTTTTCTGATCTTAGATGAAATTGATTCCATGCTAGGTCAAACTATGCTCCGTTCTATCTATGCTTCTGGACATCTCACATTCATATTAATTTTGTATCGCTTCGCTCTAATCGTTAATGATTTATTACGATTCTAATTTAGAGACATTTTAATGGTTACTAGAGGAAATTAAAGGGAAATATTTATCATATCGTTTTTTTGGGATATTAAGAGCTTTTTCGAAGCATGAATTCACTCTATTGTACATTGAAAGCCTTCAGTTTATTTTTTCATAAGTGATTTGTAGAACTGAAATGCAAGAGTGTACAGTAAAATCTAATTTTAACGTAAAAGGCTCATAGTATTGGCAATTTTTAATAACACAAGACTTTTTAGAATAAAAAAACATTGAATTTGGTCACAAACAGCAGGTTATTTTGTGTGATTTATGTTTTTGACGTTTGTGTACTTGAAGAGAAGTAAAATTTGGCGTAAAAGATAGAAAAGTAAATGCAAATACTACAATTGGAAATGTTTGTTGGGTTGTTGTTAAGGTGTGATCAAAAATTCTAATTAGAGGTATAAGAAGGATAACTAAGGGATGAGCAAGCTGGGTTTAGATAAATTCTAGTATATTTACCTTACTTTTCGGTTTGGCCTGATCTGTTTTGGTTTGAGCAGTCTGTCTAGTTGTCAGGTCAGGTTTATTATTTTGTCTCGGTTCTCTTTGAATTAAGGGTGCCTTATTGCTTTCCTGACTTGGCTCTATGTTGTATTTTGCATGGTCATCTTTGTTGTCCTTCTCTGTTGTTTTTTTCTTTTCCTTCTATGCTTAGTGCATGAAAAGATATTTTTTGTGGTAATATTTGATTTCTCGTCCTTGATCTATAAGCTATATCTGATTTTGGACTTCGGACCTTGGTCGCAATAGCGATTTATGTCACTTTTCGGGTTAATCTCGTCTCCGGTCATTATCTCTTTTTTTTACATTGTGATAGATTTCCACATCTTCACTCGAAGAACTACGCTTTTAACCATTATCAAACAACTTTATCGAGCTCGGGAATCTTACAGTGCTTCACTCTGCTCGGTTGTTAATGACCAATAGTTAAGCACTTCTTAAAACCCTACCATGATCTTGTCTTTCATTTTTCTCTTTCTCCCTTCTATAACTTTATTTAGAGTTTCGTTTCTCGCCAGTCTGTGCAGATATACTTGTTTTTCTTCTTTCTCCTTTGCTTGTCCCTTTAAGTAAGTAAATGAGATTGTTCTTCTATCTTTCTATAAGCTTCTTTTTTGTTTCTGACGAATAAAAAGTGCGTTAAAGGGGTAAAGCAGTGCTGCTCTAACTAGTACTACAAAAATTTTGACTATAACTTTCATGGTTAGTGAGTCCCTTCTTATTCGATTAAAGTAATTTCTTTCTGTTCCTTTTCTAAGTAATTCTCACCCAGAGTACATTGCACTCACTGGCGTATGGCTAAGGTCTAGCACGCACTCTTACATTTGATATCATATACATTCGCGCGGGCCTATCTTGAATTTCTCTTGGTTAGTTTTGAATTTCCTGTAGGCCTAGTGGATTTTGTCCTTCTATTTCCTAGGCTAACAGACAAGCTCACCTGGGCCCGTTACGGTAGGGCAGAGCATAATTTTACTTTTGTCATCCGTGAATCAATTATTGAGGCAAGTGTGGTACTCAAGTGCTATGGAAACTACGGTGTACATTGAGTACAGAATTGGACCGAGGCATCCATATTGCGAGAGTGCTCTCCTGAGTTTGAAATATGGTCGTTCCGATTCTCCAATACTTATGTAGCAGTTATCTCCATGATGTAATCACATAGAATAAACTCTAATTTTTAGCTCAGGCCTTGCTGAAGAATCTTAAACTGCATCCTCCTTTTCCACCCTTTGTTAAAGCCATTAGAAAGCTCTTGACCCAGAATATTCCTGGCACTTCCTTCCCATTTTGGTTGAGCAATGCTTTTTGAGATGATATTAATTGCCATCTCTTTCCTGCCTCTCTTCCTCAAGCCGATATTTATAGATATTGTATGAGGATTTCTCTTCCAAGTGAGCAACCGGTCTCCGATATAATATTTTCTTGAAGAAGCTCCCAACAAACTCCAGTAGCGTAACTGAAAATACCTCTTCTTTTTCGTTAGGAGCTTCTCCGGCCTGTGTATGAAGATAATCTTATCCCTTTTGTAAGCATTGTGGAAGTATCCTGTATTGGGACATAAGTTGATTTTTAGTCGCGAGCGTCTCTATATCTCATTATGGCAGTGGTGGGTGGGTCAGTCCCCGTTTTGCTCTATTTTGTATTTGTTCTATTACATTTTCTTTCGAATGATATAATCGCCAAAGTTCTCCTAAGGCTAGCCGATGAAATATCCGGTAATAAGCTAATAACTATTCGGCCGATTCTAACCAAATTTGAAAAAAAAACCGATGTTCTTTTACATTCTATTTCGAATGATATAATTGCCGAAGACATCTCAAAGTTAGTCTGAGAATTATTGAACGTTTGGAAGGTTGTAAGGTAATAAATAAGAATAAGTGAGAGCACGCGACTTTTGGTCAGCAGACCTTGTTTTTTATCTTCGTTCTAGCATGTTTGACCGTATATTTACATCATTTGACTCTGTTAGCCACGAGTTTCCCGGAGCTTTTTCGCGGAATGAGAGTTGTGCGGTAAGTTCTTCTACGTTTAGCCTGGCCTCTCCGTTACGCTGGTCTTTTCTTTCGAAATTTACTTTGGTGAGTGTATGCCTCATATTTATATTGGTGTTGAGCTCGTATAGAATTTCGTGTTTAAACTTTATATTGAATTCTTCAGCCTCATCATGGATAATATTGAAATACTTTTCCAGTAATCTATAAAGTTTGCTTCGATAGCTTGGTCGTCTATTTTATTTTTTCTGTCTTCTTTGGATATTTTTATTTTCTTCTTGGTTGGTGCTACTATCAGCCTTCTTATTTTTTGATAAAAGTCCCCGATAGAGGTCTCGTGGTTGATTTCCACGATTACCTTGTTCAAGATACTCCACTGCTCTTCTAGAATTACCTAAGTAATTTCTTCTTTTATTCATCTGGTTCTTTTCATGGTATCTATTGATGCTTATTCGATGCTTATTTGATATCATTCTTTTATCTCACGGTATCACATCTTCATATACTTCGTTCAACTATAATTGAGAATGGCCTTATAAGCAAAGTTAGTGATACAATCATTATCTGCGCTCGTTATTTTGTTCATTTCGTTGGTGACTGCCTTGTCAATCTTCTTGATAACTTCCTATTCTATTGAACAAGGTTGACAATCCTGAAGTATTACTTCTTACAGTTTTCACTCAGCTCTTCTAAGACTTGGATATGAGTCCTACAGCTAGTGAGTATGAAAGATATAATATCACTAATTGGAACTTCTATTGTTCCATGTAGTAATGAAATGGTACGGGATGTCATGTCAGAAATGTCCGGCTTGCTGAAAGCTGAAGTTTTGATTGAGGAAAGAAAAGGAAAAGAAAAGGAAAGTGCGAGATGCGATAAAGAACAGATCAATCGAGCCACTCGCCTCCCTACCCCCTACTTTGCCACTCTTTGGAATAGCCAGGGTGGAAAGAAAAGGGGCAAAGGCCCGGTACCCATCTGTAGTTTTACGGCTAGCCAAAGGTTTGAGTTTCTATAGGTTCTATTTTAATATTTTAAAAATAATAATGGCATAAGTACCGATTTTTAAGTAAATAAACATAGTGAATTAACAGTCTTTTTTTTGGACTAGTTGAATTTACATCTTTTTAAAGAGTAAGCATAATACCATGTGTTTATTTCTCACTTCTTTATGTAACAAAGAAACTATGAACACCGTGGTGACCTTTACTTTTAAAAGGATTTGCAAGCATTGCAAATTATTCAATAAATTTTGGCTGCCCCATAACTTCCATCAATAAAGCATAGTCTTCAAGTACAAATCAACCATCAAACGAAAAATGGTCGAATCGACACTTTCTTTAAATCATAAACTTAAACCAGTCCAAAGGAAAAATACGCGCAATTTGTTTCCACCAAAACATCTTTGTTCAGTATTTAACCGCAAAATTAAACGTCTTCGACACAACACATCATATTGGCACTCCCCATGTCGTCCATTTTTCATTTACTTGTCCCGTTTACATCATGATCCCCTACACCCAGAAAATATTTATGTTAATAGAAAATTGAACAAAGCTCTTTTGAATGCGACAACGAAATCACTTTGGGAAGAGTTTTACGTAACCGACAGAAAAATAGTACCTAGACTATGTGGAGCAACACCGAGCAATAACAATGGCTTGCCACATGAGGAAATAAATTGTAATAAGGAAGGAAATAAAAAAATAAGACCCATACAGAAGAAATAAAGCACGCAATTTTTCTAAGTGTAACCAAAGTCACAGTAAAACAAATTAGGAAAATGAAGACCTGTCTTTTAGTCTTGAACGAATCATCATGGAACTTATGTGCATAATTTATGCGCACGTAATGAACATAAACAAAGTTAACACTTTTTTTGAGGCCCTTAATACATAGGGGCACTGGGAAAAAAAACTAAATGCAGAAAAAATGAAAAGGAGAAGGAATCAACACCGGAACAAGAAACAACGACATATGAAGATGAACGAACGAGGACAAGCGTGGAATGAAGTAATAGGAGGAGCCGGGCAGCAGACAAATCAAAATATATGTCATGGAAGAATACTCCCTTCCAAGGGGCGAAAAGCCCTAACTGAAGAAACATGCACATGGGTTTTTAAAGGGAATATAGGATAAACGGATGAAGACTATTGAGGAATTACTCCTCAATAACAGAATCAGGATATTCCCAGATGACTAGATCACACTACACTCTAATCTATTCAATGACTTAGTATTTGAAAGGTATAGAGGTGGTGGTGCCGACCCAACCATGAGATCTACCAGTCCAAAATTAAAAACAACTGAAACGATCTATAGTGGCCAATTGCACAAAATGCCCCTCAGATAAATCAAATTAGACTAATATTGAGCCGTTGTCTAACAGGAAGAGTCAAAAGAACGAGGCCCTGCTTAATCTGAGCTAAAATAACCGAAAATGGAAGAAAGCCCGAACATGACCAAATATCATTGCTATGAAAACTATACCAATTAAGTCCATCTCAACAAACAAGACTCCAGAAGACGACAAAGAAAGTGTAATGGTGATAAACTATATTGAACAAAGTGATAAACTATATATATTAAAGTGTAAGAAGGTGAAACTTAAAGTAAAACAACACTCGAAAACAAATCTGATACAGACGGCGAAAACACTCAATACAAACAAATAAACACGAAAAAATACTCAGGTTAAAGCTTTAACACATATTGACATAATGGCATGAATGTGACAGGGAATAAATAAACACAGTGATTGAAATGTGGAATGAGAGAACATGAATGAAAGAGAGTGACAAAGATGTGTGGCTCTGCAGCCATCTTTGGAGAGGTTGCGCTGAACGATTGAATGGATGAAAGACAAATGACTGGAAGGAAAATTAGGAACCCGTGGCTCGGATTCCACGTTGATCACTAGTTCCAAATAATGGAATATTGCATTCTTGTCTTCTATCTTCCTATACGCAGAAAAAAGGTCAACTTAGATCACATTTTTATCTCATACTGATTTCTCTTTTTACCAATTTTCTTGTTCTATCTTTCTTCTATGGCTTCCGCTATTCCTTCTCACTATGACCCACCAAACCTATTGAGACAAGGAAAGGGGGTAAGTCAGAGAATTGGAAGGGATCGACCAGGCTTTCCTCTACCCTCTTGTCTAAGAAAGAACTTTAAAGAGATACGAGACTTGGGAGAATTTTATCTGGCATTCAAGGTGAGTAACTTAATGCCCGCTCCAGAGATGCTGGCTAAAGCTAGACCAACAAATTCAATTTTGCAGGAAACAATGATTCTGCTCATTGGTCTCCCCCACATTGTACAAAGAGACGGTCCAGACTTTACAACGTTTCTAATAGAGAGATCCTCAACGACTGCGGATGTTATCCTCTTAAACCCAAACTTCCTATTGAACCAGGAAACAACGCCAGGCCGATATACACTATCGAATCATGTCAGCATCATTACCACTGTATCGACGTCTCCCATCAAGATAAAGATTCTGACATGCATATTTATGCCCAAAGCTAACTGAACAGCCTACAGACAGCTGTTTTAAGATTGTATTTAGAGTGGATCAGCTAGGCGAATTCACGCTCGACAACATCGACGAGCTCTTCATCCACCAAACAGAAAGAATCGCGGAAGCAGACAGAATGGCGATTACCAGAATTTATTATAAAACTCTCCCTGCTCCACGATGAAAAAAAAATATTCAACATAGAATAGAGGGATGGAGAGTAAATATAAATATGGAGCTTAAGCGATTAATTCAGGTGAAGGCGAGTAAAAATTGGAACATCATTAGAAATATATACGAAGGTGACTCGGAAAGTTATGGTGCAATATAATACGACTAAGAAGACGCTTCCTCCCCTCCATTAAAGCTGGCATTACTATCAAAGTCAGCGGAAGAAAGGTAACATACGACTAGGCAATATAGCGCTATTTCAAAGATCGCTGGGAGAGTAAATTCAAGAAAGGAGATGAGAACGAAGAATTCGACATGGGGTATGATAAAAAAATACTAACGAGGCTAAATGAACTGGGAATAAATAGCACCATTCCAATGTGAAAAAAGAAACCGACAGTCACGGGAAGAAGGGAGACACAGTCCAGGTTGAAGCAACCCTAAAGAGATTCAAACAAAAAGCTTCAGATATTTCTGATATCACAAAATTTCATCTGGTAAACGCCTTCGCTAAAATCAAAGAGGGAATATTGCGTCGCTCAACGCCTGCCTTAACGTGAGTTATTTTCCGGGACTATTTAAAAGGGCCAAAATGTTATTTCTCCAAATTGGAAATCACAATAAAGAAATTAACAGCTACACACATATCTCCTTTTAGAGTTCATTCGAAACTGCTAACGAAAAAAGTCTGCTGACCATAATGTCACGTGTTCTCAGTTATTCTCATTTATGACCTTAGGACCTTCAGAACTTTCAACTAGCAATTCTACCATTCGAAAGAGGATGTAAAATAACATAAGTGTTTCAAATTTCGTTTGAATCGGCCAAATAGTTATGATGTTATTGCCTAAACAAAATAATTCACGGTTTAACCTTAGGAGGACTTTCCAATCATATTATTCGAAAGAGAATGTAAACAACATAAGGCCTTCAAATTTAGTTGGAATTGGCCTAATTATTTAGGAATTACGGATGAATAAGTTAACGATGCCGATATAATATGTAATGCTAAAGAATTCAGTTACTCAAAGGTTATAAGGAAAAATGAAAAAAAATAATAATAAAAATAATAATAATATATATATATATATATATATATATATATATATATATATATGAATATATATATATGAATATATATATATATATATATATATATATATATATATATATATATATATATATATATATATATATATATATATATATATATATAAGAAAACTGACATTACTAGGAGATTTTATCTCCTACTCCGCACATGACGCCACAACTATCAATTTGACGAACCCTTGCCCCCGCCCCTATCCTAGTTAGACTAATACAATAATATCAACGGTTTAAACGCCTTTTAATAAAGTTAAACAAACCATATAATCAAAGAAAAAAATATCAACGCTTGTTTTCCAAGCATCAGATAGAGATGATACGGTTTGACAAAGAAAAGAAACGTATGCAAATAACAAAGATAATAATGGAGAAATATCGGATCGCTTAATAACTATAAAGCAGAGCATCTCAAGAACTGTGACTGTGAAAAAGGAAATATGAATGATGAATCAATGCAGTATGGTGGTTCGGAATCCACGTATGGACGGAAGATATAAAAATAATATACCCGGAACTGAAAATAGATAAACAAATCTAGAAACTGTTTGGCCAGAATAACAGCATGTAAATAAGAACGGTAAAACAAAATTATAGAATAACAAAGGACTAATTGAGACGAGGCAATAACGCAAGTTGCCATCCAAGTCTCACCAAAGAATTCCGAAAGAGAGTCAAAACAATGAGAGGTTTAACGCCTAAACCGAAAATAAAACTAAAACAGAGCCAACGAATCTTATTGAAAAGGGATAAGAAGTTGAACAAACCCTAAAAGAATACTGGAGGAGCATGTTTCACATAAGTGATGAGGATAATGGCAATTTTGACGTCAAATTTTAAGAACGTGTCCAGCATGTCAGGTATAGGATCAGAGAAATGCCCATGACGGTAATGGAGCAATCATTACCACAGACGAACTTGAATTTGCGCTTAAATTTTTCCGACAAAAAGCATCCGGTCACACAGGGCAATGCGATTCAGGCACTGACTGAACTGCATATTTAAGGCATGCTTAATATAGGTAACTCTCCTTACCAATTCAAAGTAGCAAAAGTGATCTTCATCACTAAACCAGGAAAACCTCCGGAAGTAAAAGAAAATTATAGACTGATTTCACTTTAGAATTCGGAAGGAACCTATTACATAAAATACTAAATAGAAGACTGTTAAAACACATAGAACAAATAAAACTTCGGAACGATTAGCACTACGTATTTCAGAAAACTCAAAAGGCAGAAATGGCATAGAGCGTGATCACAGAGAAGCTATCGCAGGCAAAAAGTAAAAGGAACTATATAGATATAATATTCCAAGACGTCTCAATTTATACAGTACCACACAATCTATTCTATATATAACAATAGGCGGATGATTTATCTGAACTGGTGAAAATTCAATAACATAATGCCCTAACGCAAGCCAGAATTAGAGCTGAAAAAGTTAGAATAATAACTGAATACGAAAGAAAATGGACGATACAAACAAACCAAAAGAAATTTAAGATATTACCTCTAGGAAGACGCTTAATAAGCGATGTGATAATCAAACGAACCAGATACCTTTACTTAACCAAATGTACAGTCTTAGGATTAAAAATAACTACCAACGGATAGAGGAAACACCTCCAGTTAAGACTACAAAAAATTGTGCCAGGTCTAAAGATGATGTACCAAGTTTTTTAAAAGTTCTGTTACACTTATTTTTTCATATTTCCAGAGGATTACGTTTCTGATATAAAAGTTAGGTCAATTTCCTTAAAGTTCTACTTTTCCAGCACGTAACATTTAAACGTCTTTTCCATTGTGTACAAATGTGTCGAGATGGAAGTGAAAAGAATCGAGATCTGCGCTGTTCTGCGCGCGGGACACAACGCGTCGAAAATCACCGAGCAGCTCAACGTCAGCCGGATGACTGTTCATACAGCTGCGGAGAAGCTCAACAACGGCTAAGGCCTCAAAGATTGACATCGTTCAGGCAACCATCAAGATATCAACTGTTTGTCTGTGAGAAAGGCCTTCGAAAGTGTTCCAAATCTCAAAATGACTGAGCTCACGACGAAAAGAAACATCTCGGCAGCCACAGTGGCCAGGGAATCAAGGAGGAAAGAGGCATTAACTTAAAGTGCATGAAAAGGCCTCTGCTCATTGACCATATGTGAGAAGAACATCTGGATGTTGTTGTCGACTTCACAACGATTTGAAGAGTCATAGAAATCGAATTCTCAGTTTTTTCTAATGAAAAAACATTGACGGTCGATCCGGTCATGTACAAGCTGAACGATGGCGTGTTAAGTTTCATTGAGGACGTCTCATAAGTAGGCTACGTATCCCCTACCGGCCTCCGTGAGGATGCTGGGCATTGTAGCTTCAAATGGAGAGAAAATGCCACCGGTGTGGTTAGCGGCCGGTTGCAGGGTCATCGCAGCCGATTACGGGGGAATTTTGTCCACAAAAGTTCTGCTCTGGCTGAAAAGATCACGAATAAGGCGGACTAAGTCTTTCGGTGTGACAATGCCTCGGCGGCACACAGGGACAAGACCGTGCAAGAGTGGTCTCGGTCGAACATGAACTACTGGTCGAAAATATTTGCCCGCTGCAGTCACCTGACCTAAATACCTTTGACTACAGCGTGTGGGCGCCGGTCGAGAGGAAGACTTGAAACGTCTGCCACAGAAATTTTGAGTAGCTGAAGTACTCCGTCAATCTCAAGTGGGCAGCATGAGTTAGGTCTTCGTCCGCAACAATTAGGAGTCCTTGCAGCCAAATTTGGTAACATTGATTAGAACTACAATTTAACTAGATAACTAGATAAAACTAGATTGGAAACAATAACTAAACGAAACTAACAACCAAATTGAAGAACGGAAGGTGGAACGGTAGATACAGTTTGTGAGTATAACACTAGCCTATGCACAACTGCATGCACCCATTCCCAAACCTTAGTTAAAAAACTACATAACTATAATAACGGTTTAAACGCCTTATAACAAAAGTAATTAAGCATATAAGTAAATAAAACTAACTAATGGCATAGAGTAGTTCGTTTCTCAAGAACGAGATTATAATGAGATGGTGTGAAATCTAAGAGAAGGATGAAAAATAAATAGAGATTAGACGGATTCCCGTCCTTTCTTGTGATCAGAAATGATCGATAAAATAATAAAAAGGAAAAAGAATAGAATTCTTCGGGATAGGTGCGCTATTTAGATTCCACGTTAATCGGTCGGTCATCCCAGTCAGTCAAACTGTATATAAACAAGGCTTTGTCATTTTATTCTTCTTCACATAAGCTCCTGAGGTAGACTAACTATGACACGCTTTATTACTTCAACTAATATTTTCACTTTCTATCCTGTCTTTTTCCTCCTACTCTCTCCAAAACCTTGTTCTGGCTGTATCCGTCTTATTTATGGCAACTTAGCCTCCTAGAAGTGCGGGGAGAGGATGGAAAAGGGGTTGGCACGCGACTACGTTTTTGTTTTTTTTACATTTGGGAACTCATTTAGCGACTGTCTATTTGGGCATAACTCGCCGTACACAACACAGCCTACTATTAGGCTATATTAAAAAAACAAAAAAACAAAATAACAATATGTAAATAACAATGATAAAAGGAAAAGAAAAAATAAAAACAACAAGAAAACAAAGCGAAAAGGCAAGAAGGAGGGGCGCTCCGGTGTCGGGGGTAGGGTCGCCTCCAACCGGCGCAGGAAGATGCGATTTACAAAAAACAACAATAGTCAAATAAAGGGGAGGAGACCAGGCTCCTTCAAAAAGTCGTAAATGTAGTCCACAAGTATGTGTGCTCGAACTCGTCTCGAGTACAAGGGAAGAGCGATAGTGACCTTGCTCGTTCCTGCACGAAGACAAGTAACGTGAGCGAAGATCACCTAGACTTGGACATTCAACAAGAAAGTGCCTGGCAGTCTGCGGTACAACGCAGTCGTCGCAATAAGGCGTAGGTGTGTGCTTCATCAGAGAGCGGTACATTTCACGAGTGTATGCAAATACGGAAGCGACAGAGCGCAACCTGAAGTTATCGCGGAATTAGGGGGTATGTCCATGGGAACAAGCGCGGCGCTATGGCACTTAACTTTAATTTCCCATCGACGGTCTCCCATCTTATCTGCTAAGCACCCCGGAAGGCAGCCCGTATTACTGTTATGTAATCGGTGCGAGGAAAAGCGATATGGTGGGCTGGTCGCCTAGTCTTCACGGACTCTTTGGCGTCGTCATCCTCACGCTTATTGCCCGCAAAGCCTACATGTCCAGGAACCCAGCATAAGATAATCTCAGCATCCGAGCAGTTCGCCAAAACCGTGTCGTCACGAATATTGCGAACCAGAGGATGCGGATATTTTGATGCCACGATAGTACCCAGGGCGCTTGATGAGTCGCTCTAAATCACAATTCGGTCTCCAAACCGGTCACGCCGTGTTATCTCTCGTATCAAGCGGTGTATTGCAACCAGTTCGGCTGTGAAGACAGAAGCAGCCCCTGACAGAGCTCCACTGACTTCAAACAGAGGGTAAATGGCGTGGAAACGGACCCCCTCGTGGGACTTGGAGCCATCAGTATATACTCACACGGTTGCTGCGTGACACAAAGCTTGTTCCATAGAGGCCGAAGGCAATACTTCCGGCACTGTAGAAGCGCAGGGAGAATCCTCCATGGATGCGTCCTGGACAGAACCAGGGAGCCACGGGACAGAGATCTATATTGAGCTCTCAAAGAAGTTGCCTAGCACTAAACCCAAAGGGCTTAGGGTATGACTGGCATCTTTCGGGGGCATAGGCACCGTCGAGATCAGCTGCGGATACGTGAGACCTGTTGGCGACTGAAGGAGTCGCTGGGCTCGCAGGTAAAGGCAAATAATGCACTGTGCACGGCAGAGATCGAGTGGCATCTTCCCAGCATCGAAAAGTAGGTTCTCATTGTAGGACATGCGGAAGGCACCGGTCGCCAGGCAAAGGCCATTGTGCTGGATCGAGTCCACCGTCTGCAATACATGGTCGTTGGTAGATGCGTAAAACTCGCATCAGTAGTCGAGCTTAGAACGAACAAATGGGTCGACGCTCCTACTTGGTATCTTCACCACACCAAAGAAGATCGAAAGGTCGGCCGGAAGAAGAGGATAAGAGAGAAGATCTTGCGGCAGCACCGAGGTGATGCCGTTGACGTTTAGGGAGGAGGGAGTGACAGTGAGGACAATTCCCTGCGGCACACCCTCTTCCTGCTCCATTCGGCCGGAGAGGGCTCCTCTCACGCGTACGCTGAATCAACTATCTCAAAAAAGTTCAGATATAAAATTTTGGAATTTTCGCTCGCCCCCATCTTGCGGAGAGGTCTCCATGATACCGTATCGCAATGCGGTAGTATAGGCCTTCCCCAGATCGAAAAGCACCGTGGCGTAGTGCTGTCTAAGAAGGAAGGCGTTTCAAACGGCATTTTACAGTCAGGGCACATCATCCGACGTAGAGTGGAACTTGCGGAAGTCTCACTGGGCAGAAAACAGATGGTCTCCGTTATCCCCCCAAAAATCCTGATCTAACATTTACCAATTTCTCCCATCAACTTGCACACGCAGGAGGTTAGGGAGATTGGGAATCGGCCCGGATAGTGATCACTCCTCTATTTGCGCTAGGTTGGCAGCATTTCGAGAAATCACGACGCGCATTAAATGCTGGTGGAGCAGCATCCCAGCTAGGAAGTACGGAGAAAGCGGTTGCGAAGGATTCCGCCACGGAAGCGTTGTCTGAGAATGCAGTCAAATTCTCCTAGAGAACTGGTGGGGGCTCCTGCGAGAACTTGTCCCGAATCCTTTTGCCTCGTTTCCACACATCTGCTAGAGGTTTCTTTCCGTTATGTAAAGACACACATGCCCGCCGAAAAGAGCGACGCATAGAATTATACCGGAACTTAGCGTTAGCTCGGCAAAATTCACCGACGGTGAAATCGTTAGGGCGGCGCTTATAGCACATATACTCATAACGCTTCTGTTTGAGTGCCATTTCATACTTTGTTGACCTCAATGGGAGCGGTCAGTGTGTACAACGGCCAGACGTTCTAAGACTAGTGAGTAGATCCACAGCGATGAGGTTGCCGGACAAAGCTCAACAGCCTCATCTACGGACCTAAACTCCTTGACTAAGACAGAGAAATCAGTAATTTCCTGAAATGCAGACCAACGCGCCCGTGCAAGCACCGCCGGGGTGGGTTCTTTGGCGGCAGCGGGCCATAAAATGATATTTGAATAGAAAAGTGATCCTTAGTAGGGAGGTCATCGACTACCCCCCCCCCCCTCCCAAATCAGGCTGTGCATCTGGAGAGCACAAAAATAGATCGAGAAAGAAAAATGAAGCGTAAACTGTTCCAGGACGCCTATCTCCAGCTCTTCTATCATATCGGCAAGGACTTGCCCCTGGGATTAATCAAGTAGTCTCCCCAGATGTGGTGTCTACCATTCAGATCTCCGAATAAGAGAAAGGGCCTTGGTAACAGACCCACGAAGCGGCGGAATTCTCGGCTTCGAAGTCTGCTGACGGTGGAATATACGCGGAAATAACAGTATAGATACTATCCAGGTGCAGCTGCACAACTACTACCTGAAAGAAGGTATCTAAAGCAGAAAGATGAACCGAGACATCATGCCGGCTGTGAAATGCGCATTTTCCTGCCTGGCCTCCATCTCGTGGTGGTGGTGTCACAAAATCCTTATACCCCGGGAGGGTGGGCAGAGGGCACGCGCGTAGCATTTTCACTTGCAAAAAGATAACTAAGGGGAAACGGGAAGAGACGAGCCTCGGGAGCTCCTCCCAGTTGGCCCAGAGTCTTCGGTAATTGCATTGAAGGAATATGTCCTCCAGTCCTAGCTCAGAGGAGATGCAGGGGCCCTTTTTGAAAAGGAGACCCTTAGGGAGGCTCTGCTTCACGGAAGAAGAACTCTGGGCGCTGTTGGCTGGATAATGAGCTGAAGGAGCTGTTACCTTCGAGGACTCATTGAAGGTAGTTGGGCTTGCCATGCAAATAATTTCCTCTCTTCCAGGCAGGTTGAGTTAATTCGGAGGCGTTGGTCTCTCTTTTGAAGGATCACCGTCTCCGCGCCACCCAGCCTACCACTGGGTGTGGTAAAAGCAGCCAAAACTCCTTTAGTGCTGTCATTCTTTCGTGCGGCAGTCTTAGCAACCCCGGAAGATTGCCTCACGACCAACTCCATAGGCGTTGCTTCTTGTGAGTCTAATGACTCGCTGGCGAAAGAAAGGGGAACCCTGTTTTTTTAGCCGGGGCTGGGTATGAACCCTTGATGCCGCGAGCTCTATCAGAAGAGTGCCAGGGGTGGGTAGAGCCCTCAGAACGGTTCCAAATGGGCGCGAAAACTTCTGTGCTCGCAGGCCTGGAAGGGCCAGAAGCATAGGCTTTCTTTCTTAACATTGAGGCATAGGATGTTTCAGGCAGCGCCGGGCGTGCCAGGAGCAAGTCCTTGGCTTCGCGAAATAAGAGATGATCCTGGGCTGAACGGCCAGGCTTTCTTTATTAAGGAGATATGCACCACCTTGCTTCTAAGAAGCTGTGCGGCTCTCCGCAATTGACACACTTGGCCACACAAGATTTGGACTTACTGTGTGCGGCCTTGGAGCAACATATACAGAATTCGGGTAACCCTGACTTTGCATGTTTACATGAACGATTCGTATAACGAAAGCGGTGGCAGTAGTAGCGCCTCCGTGGTAGTGGCATTAATGCCTTCACGCTGTAGCAATACCAACCGGCACGCACCGACTCAGAGAGTTTGTCACAATCGAACGCGACGAAGAGTGTAGGGGTGGGACTCGAAGCTCCTCCCTGTTTTCTGATCACACGTTCGACCATGACCGCTCCATGGCCCGCTAGCTCGAAGTTCATAGTAGATTGTGGCATCACATTGGTGGTCGTGACATCAAGTGTCCGAACGGCACTAAACATTGCCGCTTCGCAGGGATTCGACGCATTTGCCAAAAGGCTACCGTCCGAGAAACTGATCACCTTCTACTCTCTACCAATCACGCTAGCTAAAGCTTTTCTCTGGTGAATTATGTTGCTCTTAGCCAATATGCTGCCATGAGTGGAGCGAATAACGAGAAAGCGTTTGAAGCTAGCAGGCTATAAAACGCCAGGTAACCTCTGAATGAGGGACTACGACGTAATCGAGGTTCCGCTCTACGCACATGCAATTTTGGTCTCGGTCAGGGACTACCCATCCAGGGTAGCAACGGGTCCGAACGTGCCGATCTAAGCCTGGTCGCTTGCTAAGAAGGCAGCGGACTCGGCCGTCCCCGCCGCTCTCACGGAGGGAGAGGCACCCTTTGTATTTTTAGTTTCACGGATTTTTTTCATTTTAGAAGAGCAGGGCGGGGAATGCACCCGCTTCGCTCCTCCGCCGGAAGGAGTCCTTAGGCTGGATGGCCCGCCTCAACAAGATCATTCTCTGAGATGAAGAAGGCCCCTGCTGTCACAGGGCGACCAGCCGTGGGAAGAGGTCCCTTGGATAGAGAACTGGCTAAGTGGCAGACAGGCTTCTGAGTGGGTGCCCGTTACTAGCGGAGTGCCTGAAGGTTCTGTACTAGGACTACTACTATCTATCATCTACGTCAACGACATGGATGGTGACATGGTAGCCAAGATTTCTAAATTTGCAGACGATACCAAGCTTGGTATGAACGTTGCAAAGGATGGAAATACTGCCCGCCTGCAAGATGATCTTGGGAAGATTGGGGAGTGGTCTGATACGTGGCAAATGCCTTTCAACGTAAACAAATGCAAAGTGATGCATATCCGCCACCGAAATCCTCAATTACCCTATATCCTCAAGAGCAATGCTCTTGAATCCACCAACACTGAGAAGGACTTGGGTGTAACTATCACGAGTGACCTCAAGTTCTCGAAACAATGTATTGAGGTAGATGAGAAAGCCCAAAGGATGTTAGGGTATATAAAGCGACAGTTTGGATATCGGAACAAGGAGATAGTACTGTGTCTGTACAATTCCCTCGTCTGACCTCACTTGGAGTATGCCGTACAATTTTGGAGTCCTTCGTTTCGAAAGGACGTCGCAAGGTTGGAACGCGTGCAAGCCAGGGCAACCAAACTGATTCCCTCTATCAGACATAAAAGTTATGAAGGTAAATTTGGGAATTAGATATATTCTCGCTGGAGACCCGGAGACTACGCGGTCAGCTTATCGAGGTGTTTAAATTACTACGAGGCTTCGACAGACTGGACTACGGGGATATTTTCCAGCTCAGCGAGGGGAGAACAAGAAATCACGGCTTTAAACTTAAACTAAAGCGATACCACCGTGATCTGTGTAGGAAATTCTTCACTTACAGTATCTGCGGTAGTTGGAATGCACTTCCGACGGAAGTTGTTAACAGTAAATCTGTTGACCAGTTTAAGTCAAGACTAGATAAAGTCTTGCGAAATCACCGTTAAGATCCTCGCGAGTGATCTTCAAGGTTGCCAACGGACACCTTTGAAGTTTGCGCCAAAGGTACCCTCCTTGTATGGACCGTGAGGTCTTCTAGGGTACTTATTTTCCTTGTAGCTCCTTGTAGCTCCTTGTGAGGCTTCCGGCACCAGAGCCGTCTGAATAGGAGATTGGACAGGGGTGGACTGGGGTTTCGTACTTGGCACTAAGCTTGGTTTCGACCCCATGCAAGATCCTACCTTCTGGGGCTGGTTCACCTCAGGGACCACGTCCATCTCATGGGGGGCCTGCAAAGGGCCATCCTATAGGACTCACGGATCCAATTTGAGAAAACTTTGGTCGTGTCATTATGGGTCGTCGAACCGGCATCCGTCGGTGAAGAGAGGGGCATGGGCGGATAGTAATCCCCTGTAAGCTCGATATTCCCGCTTACAGGACTTTGTAGGGCACGGGCTGACGGGCACTATCATCCGTCACCCACTTAAGGGAGTTGGCCCTTTTTTAGCCACTTCCACTGGGAGCGGTTAATTATGAGCCACTTTAATGCTTTTGGGGCAGTCCTTTTGGAAAGCAAAGGGGGGACTGCCCCTGGAAAAAGCGAGGCACCCAAGGGCGTATTGAGAGAAGTGGGTAAAGCAGACTACCCCGCACCTGTATTCTAAGGAAAAGAGTAAATTTCCTTTCCGTAGAAGAGATTTGGAGTGTTATCGAAGAGAGCAGAGAGAGGGGGACCTCTTTTTTATCGGTGGAGCTGCCTGAGGGTCGCTCCGACGATGTTACAGAGGAAGGTAGAGGGAGAATATTTCATTTTTTTTACCTCATCTTTAGGCATGGTGACCCTCCTTATGCTACGGGATGCATACGTTAATCTCCCCATGTAGTATCTACTCTGTGAGGGGTGAGTACGGGGCTGAAAGAAACAACTGCCGCCATTTTAAAACTACTCCTCCCGCCTAGTGACTCTCCAGCCCATCCGCATGGTCACTCCACCTCACGCACGGCGTAAAATTTCTAGACATTTAAAGTAGAATGAGAGGGGATGTGAGGAAGGTGTGGATGGGGATGAAGTAGGTTGCTAAATACCCACCACCCCATACCGGAGCTCAGGAGCGAGAGGACGTTGCACTCTCCATCCTCACTCCTGATCCGGAATAGTTTGGTGAGCCAAAGCTGGTCGGCATCTATATAGTTAAATTCGAGGCTGACCAGAGAGAGTTGTCGGAGAGGTTTTAGGGGAAGTGTGTAAGTAGGGTAAAAACACAGGCTGTCAAAAAGGAGAAGAGGCTAAGCTGCAGCTGGACGGGGTGCTGAGCCCCGTCATCACAGCGGCCAGGAAGACAAATCGCCACTCGCGACGGTGCCCCGCCGCTCTCCCCGCTCTTTGGATTGGACAAAGATTCTCTCTTCTACTATTGCCCCTGACTCAAATTCAGCAAACATTCGCACGCAAGAGCAAACCCTCCTAACCACGAAGAAAACTTCCTATTTATTTATACAGTGCTTTCTGTGTGTACTATACGACTTTCCCTTAAAAAACAGAGCTTAATCGTATGTAATTCAATAAGAATTTTAAAATAATGATAAGACGACTTTTCCTGTAAGTTACCTTCCTACCATCGCGTGTATTTTGTGATTGGTTATTCGTAATCAGTTTGCAGCGTTAGGTACTATTCGTACTTCCTCGCTGTTATTTTCTTGTCATCGGGTAAATCTATTTGATTAAGAGAAAGGGATTCTAAGCGCTCATCGCTGTGGAAACTAGAGGCAGACAATTGGGAACTCAGATGTTTATGTAGATTTCTTGAAATTTTCGCTACCTTTAGCCTATCGATCAAAACTGAATCGATTTTACTATTGGGGAATTCTAAAATAAAAACTATATCACTCCTACAGATAACTTGAAAAAAAGCAAGGTAGGGTGATTCAAGATGTTTTCGGACACAATCGACATGAACATATACGTACACTGCATCTTTAAATCTTTTGTTATCGAGTGCAAACTGTCCGTTAATATATGAGAAAAATCAATGTGTGACATATTTTTTCTGACTCATTTATTAATTTAGAATCTGTTTTTGAAGACGAAGCAAGTTGAAGAAAGTTTGTTATGGTCAGAAAGCAATTCTTTCGGCATTTGGGATAGCTGTTCCTGTAATACCTCCTCTGTATGCATCATATAATATTTCTTACATGTTGACAAAAAATGAACTTCAACAATATCGAAGAGACTCTAGTGAGCTTCTATGCAGTGCAGATGGCTAAAATTGTACTAGAAAATGTCTTTATCAAAAGATACTGTACGCCAGAGAATTAAAGACATGAGTCAGGAGATAATAACCCAAGTTGCAGTGAGATTAAACAGAGTACAGCAAATGTCAACCATACAAATCAGTAAATCAACGGACGTATTAAACCCCAGTGAATTTCTTGTATATTTATGCTATGCGCCTGAAAGAAGAAGATAAAGGAATGTTTTTTAATATGTGAGCAAGTTTAAAACAACAACCCAAGCAGTCGATATATTTAACTTGATCCAAACGTTCTTTAATCAACATGAGCTAACATGGGACATGATTGGATCAATTTGTACGGATGAATCTCTTAACGTGTTTAGCAAATATCTGGATTCGTTGCTCAGGAAAAGAAAAAACTCCGCAAATATTCAAGCTCGGACGTCCAAATCTTGCCAACGAAACTTAATAAAGTGACAGAAATAATTGTGCAAAGGTCAATTTTATTCGTGAAAGTGCATTGAATAATTGGCTGTTTCAATACCTCCGTGATGAGCTTGGAGCTGAACACAGTGCATTACTGTACCACACAGAGGTACGTTGGCTGAGTTGAGGCCGTGTTTTCGCATGCATAGTGGAAATTCGGGAAGAAATTCCCGAATTGCTGAAATATAAAATGTCACCCCTAGAAAACTTTTTCCAAGTTTAAATTTTTTTCTTAAGTATGGGATACTTAACCGACCTTTTTGGTATCGTCAATGATTTGAACATACCAATGCAAAGCAGGGATGTGGAAAATATTCGAGCTAGGTGAAAAATTGTCGCATTCACAAGGAAATTACCTATCTGTAGTCGCTGACAAAATGTTCAATCCTTGACAATATCATAATTGGTGAGGACAAAACATTGCCGGTATAAATATTTCAAGGAATCAAATACCATTTGGAAGTCCTAAATACCAATTTTGAGGGTTACCTCTTAGATGTTGATAATCCTAACATGGAACACATTTGTATCCAAAACCCTTTCTCGTTTGATAAATCCAGATTGAGTGATGAAAACGATTCAATGAAGGATGATTTCATTTAATTGAAAAAATACCCAAGAAAGAAAACTTATTATGAAAGGCCTAGTATGGGTGTCAAGCAGTTTTGCTGGTAGTATATTGAAGCTTACCCAAATTTGGCAATGAAGGGAGCGAATGTTTTGGTTCCATTCAGAATTACTTATCTTTGTCAAACAAGATTCTCTGCATTATTAAATCTGAAAGTAAAGTAAAGAAATCGACCTGATGTATCGGATGATATGCAAGTAGATTTATTAAAAACTGTACCTCGATTCCATGATTTGATTGCACAAAAATAGCATCCAATACCACACTAGGTTATTGCGAATACCTTTATACACCAACCTTTAAACTTACATAACACAGTGTATTATGTATTCGAGCAACTGAAAAAAATGCATGTTTGAATTTTATGTTTTCCAGTATTATATTTCAACTATAAGATGATAAATTGCTGATTTAAAATTTGGAAAGCAGGAAGCACATTGATGTTATAAAATGCTTGTTGTTGTATGCAAATTTTTTATTGCTAATGACATATTGCAGAATCATACTGAGACTAATAGGACATATGATGATGATGATTACTTCGAAAGTCCTGTTTTGGGAGTAGGAAATGATATTGGGAAATCTACTGGGGGTCTGAAATCCTCTAAATGTTTAGATCTCGTGAGCTAAACGAACGGCGTAATGGTGAATCGCAAGGACTAGAATCAATTCATAATAAACTTTCATATATTCACCATTAGCAGTAGAAATATTATAGTAGAGTGCTTCATCTCAGAAATTTGACTAATTTTAACGATACTATTGACACACTTGCACCAGTATCTATAAACAATCACAATTATTTCTATCCACTTTGTAACTAACGAGAGCCGACCTGTAGTCGCATATTACAACGGCCGGCCAGTTTACTTTTGCGAAGGATCGGAAGCAGTCGTCTTTGATGAAGGGTACATTTGAACATTCTTTTCTGTAATTGGCCACTTACAGCACGGTTTGCCGTATCTTGCATTTGCGCCGTAAGAGATATGTATACCACATACGAGAGGTCTTTGATTCATATGAAACTGTTCAACTCTTATGGAAAAATTCTTGAGGTAAAAATTGGTCGGCAGTAAATTTTGTCGAAAATAATTATTACTATTATTCGTACATAAAAACAAGCACTGGATTATCAATATTCACATTCTGTACACTGTTAAAAAGTTAAATACGTATTGAATTTAAATGGAGTGTATTAACAATATTAGTAACATTTGGAACACTTTCACTATTATTAGCAATGAAACACTGTGCCAGAATGAATGGCATGAGTTCGTCTGCTAACTTTCCAACTTGAGCAAGTGTCAAGATCTTTAGACTGGTCATGATAGATGCTATGTTAATAGGTATAGACTGGACAAACTTGTATCGGGATAGGTTTTCACCTACGTCCACTTGATTAGCTGTTCTTCGTAGATCTTCCAGGGCTATTAAAAATCAACTGGTGAGTTTAAAGGTATAAATTATTTTCTAGATATATTGTTGCTTCGTTCTTTCAAAGAGCGCAATTATTTATGTTCTTAGTTAAGAAAAGTTCTTTCAGAAGATGAGCGTTGATGAAAGTCGATCAACATTCTCAGGCGGCAAGGCATCCAAAAGGTTAAAAAAATCTTTCCAAGTAATTCTGTAGATAATGAATTGTACTTCTTCAATGTTAAACCATCCAACTGTTGCGGCTTTGATGAAGACTGAAAGCCACATTGTGATAAGGTTAACGAGGGGTATTAAAGTCTTTTTCTCTTTTGAATCCATCGATGTGTCTTGATCCAAATTCTTTGATGCAAAGGGTCAGCAATTTAGAATGGTGGAGCCCGAAGTCTTTAAGGAAAATCCATTACCCTATACATGGCAGAGTGTGGCAGATTAAATACAATCCTTTAACCAGTCGACACTTTCTTCGAAGTAAATTCGAAGTGATGATTCGACAAATACAAGAAGACCACCCAAAATGGGCCTGCACAAACTTTTTGTGATATATCCTTCATTCATTGACTAATCACCCTCACTTTGTAGGACATGACAGAAACAACGCACATGAACACAACTTGAACTCAATGGGAGCTCCAGCAAAGAATATACTGCGTCAAACAATACTAAAAGACAGGCTTGTTCAAGAGAGTGCAGGAGACTTTCGTGCATCAGTTGAAATGTGAAAAAACCTCCTCCAAGAGCAGAATTCTGGAATGGGTAGACCACTTCGAGAAGTATGGGACAGTGCAAAAACTTAAATGCAGCTAGTAAAAACCGTCCAAGCCATTCAGGACACCAAGGGAAGTGTCGAGAGCGTGAGAGAGTCAGCTCAGTAGAGTCCAAAACTCTCCGTTCGCAAGCGAAGTCAGTCCTTCGGTACATCCAGTGAGACTTGCAGGAGAGTGAAAGTAATGAAGCTAAAGGCCTACTCATAAAGAATACAGAGGAGTTAGACCCTTACGGCCTCAGACACGAAGCAGAGAAAGGCTATGGCAGACAAGATAGTGAAGAAGATTCAGGAGACTCCAACTTTCCTTAACCTCATTTGGACCTCAGATGAAGCTCAATTACTTCTTGAAGGAAAGGTAAACTCGAAGATAAATGTCTTATGAGATACATAAAAACCAAATAAGGTAGGCATCAGCCCATACACTCTCCTAAGTGCACGGTATGGGCTGCAATCTCAGCCAGAGGCATCATCGGTCCATTCTTCTTCTAGGAATCGGGCGCGACAGTGATAAGCACTAAGGAGCGGTATTTTGAGGTCCTCAAAACTTTCTAGAGGGAGCTGCAGACCCTATTACCGTCGCTTATGGGTAAGTTATGGTTCCAGCAAGATAGAGTAAACTCTCACACCTCAAACCTGTCTCAAGATTGACTAAAGAAAAACTTTGGTGGTTTGTGATCAGTCTTCTCAAGACTGGTTTGAGTGGGCACCTCACAGCCAGCACCTTAGCCCCCGTGATTTCATTCTGTGAGGTTACCTTAAAGACAGAGTGTACGCATGGAAACCCAGAACCATCATGGAACTCATCGGAGCCATCAGGGAGGATATCAGAGCCAGTAGTAAAGACGTTTGTAAAGACGTCATGGACAACTTTGTGCTGCGCCTTAAGAAATGCACAGAGCTAAATGGAGGTCATCTGGAACACGTTCTCTAGAATAAAGAAGGAAAGTCCAAAGATTTTCATGTTTTGATATGATGTTTTTAAATACAATAAACTAGCTAGTACCAAAGTTTTATTCAATCCTTGTAGAAAATTAAGAAATGAGGTCTATCGAAAGTTGGGGCCCGTTTTGGGATGGGTGACCCTATATGCGGAGCCACCGGTTGAGATGACGCTACTAGCAGATTAATCAAACTTAAATTTGATCTTCGACAATAAGCAGATGTTTATAGCTTCAATTTAGTTGGCAGGGTAGACGACTAGATCAAATGATGTAGAGGATGATAATAACTCAGTTGTTGATTCTATAATTTCTTCTGTTAACTTTTTATACAATTTTACACGCCATATATAGCAGACACTCGGTCACTCTGCGATAAAAATGAACATAACATAAAATTTCCTATTACACTTAATAAGTAATTATCTTACATTCATAACTATGAGATAATAGTAAATACAAAATAAATACATTTAAATAATAATATCTTACTTCGATTAGATCAGGCCTAATATTAAAGAGATGTTAGTTTTTTAATTCACAGATGTCATCATGAACCTGATCTAAGTTTCTTTATTTACATGAAACCGTAATTCATGTTACTTTTATATTTTTTTCATTTAACCATCTAACTATAGGTATAGCTATAGGTATATTCATATACATAGCTCTACTTATTTACACAATTATTTGAACGTCAAATTAGCACAAACATTCTTTTTAGATTGGCTTAATTAATCGGTAATATATATATATATATATATATATATATATATATATATATATATATATATATATATATATATATATATATATATATATAATAATAATCTATAATCACATGACACCCTTATATATAATAGATGTATTTAAAGGATCAAAGAAATGAAAACTGTTGATAAAACCCGGAAAAAAGCTAAGAAAATTAATTACGTGATGGCACAGGTTCAAATCCAAATTCTGTATTCATTTTCATATAACGGTTAAAATAGTTTCCATATTGTCCATTTCTATAATTCTCCCATTTTCTTTCTTAACCTTTAATCGACCATGTAATTAAATTCCTTAGCATTTTATCGGGTTTTGTTACCAGTTTTCATTTCTTTGGGCCTTCAAAAATATATATATATATATATATATATATATATATATATATATATATATGAAGTAGATTGCTACAGCAAGGTTTTTCCCACCTGTAAAAGGCTCAGAAACGATTGGAATATTGGTGAATGCTAATTGCAATGTGCCTAGAAATTGCATTATACTAAGAGGCTACAAGTGTTGGTGAGTAAGTGGTAGTTGGAGTAAGGAACGACTAAACAAGATGTATGTATTTATAGTGAAAACAGGGTTGTGACCGATGTTGTCAGTGAAATTCTTCAGAGGTTGCAAAAACATGTATTAAAAGCTTATAGATATAAACTTGTAAGTATTAAGTTGGGCGAAGGATTAGAAAATCAGGTAAAGTGTTGGATTCCTAGCATCTAGTGAGTAACATTGTGCATGGAGAGAGTTTTTTGCGTGCGTGATTAGGGCCTTCAGCCAAGCGGTGATCCTTAAGATGACGGGATTTTTCTGCACATGGCATCTTATAGGTATCGGCATGAACGGCCAATTTAGATTGTTTAGATGCATGGGGAATTCGGCTTGACAGAGCCTTAAGGTTGCTGGAAGTTATAGATTATTTTTATAATTACGTTCCCCGACGCTCGTAAGGGAAATTCGGTTGATAATCATCCAGTTAGACTTTGGCCTAGTTGCATTTTTCTTTTTACCCCGTATCACTCTTATAAATTTACTTTTAAACAAGATAAGAAAAAAAGACAACTCCAATTCAACCCAACCATCACCACCACCACCACCACCACCAGCGACAAATGTAGTGTGGAATGAGTTTCTCTAGCTAAAATTTTGCATCATATTCACATCTTTTCCCAGTAGTTGGATATTTTCCGTTAAAGACAAAAAAAAATAATAAAAAAATGTTACCACTATATTATATTTTATCTTTCTCCGTCTTTACACTCAATTGGTTCGTGTCTACCCACGCTGACAAATGAAATTTGCTTCTACTCTGCTAGTTTTTCTCAAAACTGCCAATTTCGCTCCCTCCCTCTAATTCCCAAATAAATGCCCCGCAACACGTATATTTGTACGAACCCCTTCCGAAAGTTTTTGAATGCACCTTCTCCACCTTAGTCACGTTTCTTGGAAATTGGACCTAACGAGGGATAAAATAGGACAAAGCATTACAGATTGAAAGAATAGAGAAGGAAGGGGCAAATATCAAAAGTAGGAATGAGAGAGAAAAATCTTAGTGAAGTCCTACTTCCATTTTTAATATTACTAATTTATTTATTCAACTGGTATTTATTTATTCTTTGTATTTATATATTTGTTTAATTTTTTTTGTCACAGCTAACGGTATTAACACCTTTGATATTGTCTTAATCATTAATATTGCTGCTGTTCATAATTAGTGAACTTAATATTATGGATACATTACTGTTTTCAAAATGGGGATATGCTTAAATAGTAGGTGATTAAATATACATCGGAAGAATTTCTTGAGCAATCGCTCGCCTTCCACTGGAAAATTTGCACTTTCTTCAGGGGTGGTTGTCTCGAAAAATAGATAAGTGTGATGAAGTTAAGTTCTGGTCTAGATAAATTCTCTCCCACACTTTGATCCCGCGGCCTATTAGCTGCAAATTTAGTAGGCTATGTTCTGCTTCTACATAAAGATCTCTTTGTCGCTTACGCTCGCTCATAAGCCTTCCTCTTAATTAGGATGGCTTTGATCTGAATCCTTTATATTTATTGTACTTGGGTGGGGGAAATTGCCACAAGTGGAAGATAATTGGAGATTAGTTTTGTTTTTATTGGAACACATTATATTTTCCTTACTTTATTTCCAGAGAAAGTTGTACATCTATAAATATGGACACGCCGTCTTCTTGGTGGCATGTTTAAAATTTAGAATAGCTTTTAGTGGTAATGCCCAGTTACAATAAAGTCCTATGTGTGTTGTACTAATATACATTTTCCTTAATTCATACTTCAACCAGCTTGTGCCTGTTTAGTGACAGGATCTTAAATTTCAGCCTTTTCATTGAGATGTCCTCATTTCTCTCAAGCTGATTGAATTTACTTATCTCCAGGGCTGTAGTATGTGCAATAACATATTCTCTTTTATAAATTAAATCAACTAACTGAGAAATGTCATTGGCAAACTGCACGTAATCAGTGTCTTCCGTATTGGTAATTGGCAGGTCAATGGTAAAGATTAAGTTGACCAATGGACTCAATCATCATCCCCTGGGAAACGCTAACACTTAGTTCTAACTTTGGGCCACTATAGTCTTTTATGCCGGTACATGATATGTTCCAATACATTTTTTTAAAAAAAAGTTGAAGTTCAAGCCAATGAGAGTTCCCTGCTTTCTATTCATCTCCCACCAACGAAACCGCCATTTCAGCCCCTTCTTCGGCAGTTTCCTTAACTCATCTTTTCACCTTCGAAGGATATGCCCTTAAAACAAAGTGTGGTGCATTGGATCGAGACAACAGGAGGTCCTGCATTTTCCCGACCATCTGGAACGACGATGCCGTTCCAGATAAATGTCTGCTGTACGTTATGAGTTTCAATTCATGATGGATTCAAGCTATTCTTTGCCGTACATAACCGATTTTACCTCATCTCTCTCTGGTTGTGCACTCTTTTCTCAGCTAAATCTGGTTTGCGCTTTCAACCAGATCTCTATTCACCCATAAGATGTTTCTAGGACTAAAATTACAACTCCGTTGGCTCGTTTTAAATTACCAAAATGCCTTATGGATTGCACAGCTCTGGTTAATCTCTCCAGCTCTTTATGGACCAGTCCTCAGGGGTCTTCAAAAACTTTAGCTTAAGAGTTCCAATCTGCCTTAGGCTTAACCTGTACGATGAGTCCAATTGTTTCAGGCCAAGCAAAACACAACTTTATGCACGTACTGACTATTGCGTTACTATCGAAGGCAAAAAAATTCATGTAATAGTTAACCACGATGCGCAACTTTCTTTCTATCTTTTTCTTTAGTTATTTAGTAAACTTGGAGTTTTTTACTATTTAATAGTAGATCTTGCATTGTACATTTGTAGAAATTTGTATATGAGTGTTGGTGTGTCAATATATATATATATATATATATATATATATATATATATATATATATATATATATATATATATATATATATATATATATATATATATATATATATGTTTGTGTGTGTGTGTACTCAGTATGCTCTCTCCTAATGATACAGGAAATGATTATTATAAATTGCATTCCACAACCAAATATATTGCAATAATTTAGACCTTTCCTATAATCAAACCGTCATTTACGATGTTGCACTTGTGCCGGTTTTATCAAGTTAACTAGAAATTTTTTAATAAGAAATATGAAGGTAGTGTTTACATTTCTTATTCCCGATTTTCGACCCTCGTCTTATGTCACGATAAGCGATGAGCCGTGATCCATACCAACAGCTGAATTTCTATACTCATTATTGATCCATCTTTTTTTTAAATGGGATGATTACAAGCCACATGAACCGATCACATCGAATGATGTAAGCGTTGCTATTTCACCATTGTCTGCGTGCGGTGAAGTTTAGCAAGTTGAGGGAGTTCAAAATATAATTATTTATGGGCTTGAGGTGGAGAGAGTGCCATCAAATTTTATTTGAATTTATTTTCAGGAAAAGTAATACAATAACGCACCTAAAGAGAGCCAGGGTGATTCATTGTACAGAAAGACTGGCTCATAAACAATCGCATGAATAATGGAGATAGAAATGGATACACTGGTAGAAATAGAGTGAAAGGAGAAATATTAAACATTAGTGCTAAATTCCCATTTCTTTCATCACTGCCAATAAAGTACGCTATCTAAATCAGCTTATCTTCACAATTAGCCATATTTTCAACTCTTTTTCATATATTAAACTATTTTATGTTATAGAATTGTATACCCTCATAGATGCTTAGCAATTTTAATTTGGATAATAAATTCGAAATCACAAAAATCGCGTTTTCTCAAAAAACTTTCGGCCACTGAGAGGGAGAGAAAAATTCTCCCCCTCTATTTGATTGGCAACAATCACTTTTTAATATCAGTGGGTGAAGATTGTTGTTAATATGTATATAAATAACTCCTATTTAAAGATAATTGGGAATGCCGTAGCGCAGACCTCAGCAAAATATAGGAAAATATCATATCTCGCAGTGAATATGTGAGCCCAAATCCGCATCCAGATTTAGATCCGCTCTAAATCTAACTTACTCCTTAATGGGCTAAGACCCCAGGATTAATAAGTTTCATCGAAATCGTTCTTAGATATAATGTACACAAGCACAAAAAGAATAATTAATCTTCAACTTACATCCGAATCGGGATCTGACGCAAAACCTAATCGACCTTTAATTTGCACGAGGAAAACTCTCCATAAAATTACATCAAAATATCTCACTGGGATTTTAAAGATGTTTGTACACAATCAGACAGTGAAGAAGTGATTATAAATCCGCGAAGGATTTAGATGCACCGCAAAATATAAACTATTTTAATGGTGGATTGGTCAAGCTTCCATGTGACATTCAAATCGGTTAATAATCCTTCGAGATATCTTGTATAAAATATAAAGGAAAGAACTAACCTAGAATCCGCATCTGGATCTGGATCTGATCCAAATTATAAGAAATTCTTTCTTGGCCACAGAAAGTCTTCAAAATAATGTTTTTGAGATATCTTGTACACAAAAAAGAGACAGAGAAACATACACTAGTGATCACATACAGGTCCGGCAAATCATTATGTGAACGAGGGAAATTAAGGCAAACTTTCGAGCTGTTGGGTTGAACTCGTCTCTTAAAGACTGAATTCTTAAAGTAGTTTGATTAAAGTTAAAACGAATTTACATTTTTCTTTTAACGAAACTTTAATTAACAATTGTTGATTCCCTTTTTAACTTTGCAGAGAGATCTATTTCAGTTGAGGATACCATGACTCCTTAGATATTTAGTGACAATAATTATCTGGCCGAAGTTCTTAACTTTAGTCTAATTTCTTATTTATTAGTACTCTCTATTTCTCTCTATCTCTCTCTCTTTCTCTCTCTCTCGCTCTCTCTCTCTCTCTCTCTATATATATATATATATATATATATATATATATATATATATATATAATATAATATTACCTTGTTACTTCAAACGTGCCTAGAAAGATCTTAATTTGCATTATAACAGTAAAAATCATGAATTTGTATGCTTATATTAGCATTATTTGTGGAGGTATCCCCTTAGAATAATATTATTTCCCCACCTGGTCCTAAGATATCACTTCGGGAGAGAAAGCGAGCCGTTACACCCCCCCTCCCTCCTTTTGGACTCGCCGCCGGGTCTCCGCAGAAATCCCACCGAGGCATGACACTGAAATTGGGGCTATCTCCCAGCCGTCTCAAACATTCCTAGCCCCACCCCCCTCGAGTCGGGAGATTACTTTATAGGATTCGCCGTGAGCCGCTTTTATTGTTCCAGCAGCTGGTCGCCCGTCCCGCCCGCTGATTCCTGCCTTTGACACTTCACTGCAAGGAGACGCTCGGGTTGTCACGGCCGATATCGAAGGTTACAGAAGATTTCAATCTCTCTTCCTGTTTTGCAAAACCCCCGGGTATATATTCACCCGCTTCAGGATTACACAGATTTGGTTAGGCGAGACTTCCCCAAAAGGAGTGCAAATCAACGAGCTCTCTCCAAAGAAGTGTGAGTGACGGTGGAAAGCCACGGAAGAGCTGGCATCACACCAGTATATTAGGGTCGGGGAGAATAGTTTCGTGAGGCAACGTCAGCCTTTCCCATGCGCCTTCGGATCAAGGATTAGAGAAGCCGTCCTACGAAGTTCTTCTAGTGACCTTTAAAGGAGAAGAGGCCCGTTAGCTCGCTCAAGCCGAGTGAGGACAATTCATCTTCCCCCCCACCACTTCCAAGTTCTTTCCCTGACCTCCTGAGGACAAGAGGCCCCCATCTCGCAAAACACAAGTTCAAGAAAGAAGCCCCACCCGCTGCAGGTTTATGGCTCCCACTCGTGAGTAATTAAGGTCACCAAGGCCTTTGCCAAGTTTGCCCCACGTTACCCTCGAGGTTCAAAGGAACTAAATCACTTAATACATTAAATCTCCCATTATAACCATTCAATAACCCAAGATATCTAATTAGTATTCGGAGATTAAGTCCGTCTTATTTATGTACCCATATATATATATATTCATATCTATTGTTACCTTTTATTTAGTGTGTATTAAAAATCTATTTTGTCATTGTGTTTGTTATATTCCTTGGTCACACAGCTGCCGCTATCTATTCAAATCGCACTCTTAGAACAATAACAGTTGTCGCCTTGGTTGGCTTACCTTAGAGCCTGTGTGCACATATTCCCGTACACTTGGCCATACTTCGATATCATTGCTGGTCACTCCACCTTCACTTTGAAAAAAAAACTTAAACGACAATTATGAATATGAAACAACACAGTTTTTTTACGGAACTGAGTTCTAAAGATAAGTTCTAAAGTTCTACTGAGAAAAATCTATTGTTTAGAATCTCCCGTTGGAATACCTTCTTAATAAATACATTATTTGAAGGCTTACAGAGGGACCCCCCCCCCCCACCCCCTTCCCCAAAGCACTGGAGGTCATGTACAAAAATCAGCGCTACTTTCAATCACGAAATTAAAGCATGAACCGTCCACTCTGATCTTTTTTCATTATTTGGACCACGAGAGTCAGTCGATCACAGGGCATTTGCCGGTTTTTATTTATGTATTAATCTTCTTGTATCATATATTCTCCTCTGGAAGCTACAAGACATACGCTTTAATCGCTTTGTTAGGAAAAACTGGAAAAATAATGACAATCATATTTCTTTAAGGGAATACAAGTTTTAGAGGCGTTATTCTTCCCATCCCACACATTCTCCCTTCTGTTAACTTCGCCACTACCTTTAACAAGTGAAATTCAAATCTTTCTGGCAGCAATGCCCTTCTTGTTGTTTTATGTTTATTAAGTAAATATTCTCTTTCTCTAACCTTGAAAGTAGGGTGACATTTTGTTTTATGATGTCTTGGACTCATTGTAATAATAATAGTTTTATATAGAACCCTTCATGACCGTAAACCTACGAGAGGTGAACCCCGCCCATCGAAGAGGAAAATGCCTGAGAGAAGAGGTGGGATTTCAGGGCTCGCTTGAAAGTCTTTGCAAGGAAGAGTAGCGTAAGCCAGGAAACTGACCATTCCACACCTTAGAAGCAGCTACAGAGAAGGCACGATCATCCATAAAGCAGAAGCCTTTCCGAGAAACCGAAAGCAGGAGGGTACCTCCCGTGCAAACCTTTCCGAGAAGTATATTATGCGCCTTACTAAAACCAACATTTAATGCTAAGAAGCTTAAATTTTTGAAGCTTTGTCATTCTTTTACGAGGGGCGGTCAATACGTTTTGCGAATCGGTAGGGCAAACCAAAGGAAGGGGGATGGCTGTTTGTGGGGGTGTTAGGACAAGTTAGGACAAGTCAGAACCTGCATCCGCACACTCCTGCCTCCTCTATTTAAGAAGCAGTAGCTGATCGCAGATCATCAGGCACAAATCTTTCAACAATGCAGAAGGTTGAGAACCAAATTATTGACCAAGGAAGGCAAGAATGCAAAAAAGATCCATGAACGCATGGTTGTAGTGTACACCGACACCGCCCCTTCCTATGCAACCATTGATCGCGGGAATAAGGAATTCTGCCATGGTTGTGAGTCCCTTGAAGATGCCTCTCGTCTAGTACGCCCGTCAGACGTGACCAATGAGGACAATGTGGCCTGTGTGGAGAGGATCATCCTCGAAAATCTACGGATGAAGGTCGAAGAAATCGAGCGAGACGTCGAAATATCACATGGAAGTGTTATCAACATCATCCCCGAAAATTTGGCCATGACCAAGATCTCTGCCCTTTGGGTCCATAGAAGCCTCACGCCCCATGATCGACTTCAACGTTAACAAAGTTCGGAGGAGCTGCTGCTCCTGTACAACTAAGAGCCGGCAAGATTCGAGTCACGCATAGTGACAGGTGATGAAACGTGCGTTTATCACTGGGATCCCGAAACCAAGCAAGAAAGCATGGCCTGGAAGCACAGGGGATTTCAGACCCCCATCAAGTTCCGCACCCAACCCTCAGCTGGGAAGATCATGGCCACCATCTTCTGGGATTCTGAGGGAGTGTTGATGGTGCACTATGCGCTTCGTAAAAGGACCATCACAGGCCAATATTCCGCCGAGGAACTGGCTGGGTTGAAGAATTGCATCCGTCTGAAGCGGTGCGGCAAGTTGACACGCGGTGTCCTGCTCTTCTATGACAATGCCCCTATCCACAAAGCCAGAGTTGCACAAGCTGCCTGCGCGAGTGCGGATTCAAGGAGCTTAACCATCCTGCCTACAGTCTAGATCTGTCCCCTCTCGACTACTTTTTATTCCGCCAGCTCAAAGCTGCACTGCATGGACGCCGGTTTGGGGACGATGAAGATGTCCAGCTCGCCGTCCAGGAGTGGATTGTAGTCGGGAATTCAAAGCCTCAGGGACAAGTGGCGCAAGTGCATTGAAGTCGAGGGTAGTTATATTGAAAAATAATAAAAAACTTTTCCTCATATCTCGTTTCCTTCTATCCGAATTGCAAAACTTATTGATTGCCCCTCATATATATATATATATATATATATATATATATATATATATATATATATATATATATATATATATATATATATATAATCCTGGCCGGCACTCGAACGCGGGTCTGCTGATTGACGGTCAGATGCTCTACCGTTAAGATACCAGGCACACTGACTCTATTTGAACCAAATCCTTACCCTATCAAACATAGTATTTCCCCTGGCTTTGAACCTCAAAGGGATTTTTAAACCATATATTCTTAACTGCTCACAATGTAACGGCTCGTTATCCATGTCACATACAAAGAAAGGGCAAATGCATATTCAGCGGTTGATAACATCTACCACAAGGCTTTCACCTTTTTTAATTTCTGTCTTTCGAAAAGCTTTTTAAGACATAGAGAGAGAGAGAGAGAGAGAGAAAGAGATATGCAGAAACCTTGTTTTGCCGACCATATAACATTAAGATAGAAAAGAAAGAGTGTGAAGCCCAAACTGCAAGGTTGAGTAGACCCAACAAGGAACCTCACAAAAGAGCACCTTGTTTCCCCTATGAAATCTTGAATTTGGCCACACAAATTAAACATGAAATAATATCCGATGGTATAACAAGAAACTAATGTCGAAAAAGCAAAATACTTGTCAATAAGGTTAAACCACAATTGAATATGTATTAAGCAAAAACAAACAGAATATTGTAAGTATGCAAGCTAAATCGTTGGTGTTTCCACACGAATGTACAAACAAACACACCAGAGAAAACAGATTTGAGCTAGTAGGTCTTGAAACAGATATCGCAGGCAGCTGGGCAAACTTAGCGCGATATATGATCTGACCAGCCAGACTTTTATGTGAACCTGTGAAACGGCGAAATCAATCTTGCTATGAATGCCGGCCTGATAAAGCCAAAGATGGCTAAATGTTAATAAGTCCTAATAGACATGTGTAAACATTGAACATGAGCACACCCTTTGACTCTGCCAAGCAGTCTTAAGAGGAACAAGGAACAAACGAATACATTTTCACCCAATTGGCTCCACCCACATTCGGAATGTTAATGACGGTATTATAAATGATACATAATTCTTATTCTTAATTCTCGTTTCTCACTTGTACATTAGTAGCATTATTATTATTCACCACGAGAGTTCGGAAAATACTCCGGAAATCTACGCCGAATATTTAGTGTTTTAAAAGTACTAATACTCTTTTTAGCTATTTAAGTCATCATAGAGGGTGCGTTTTGCCGTGGAAATAACATATTTTTTAGATAAATGGCATTGATGGGGTTAATATTAATATTAAAATAGGTCCACCATACCTTCTACTATGTGACCAGAAACCATGAATTTCACATATTGTCAAAATTTAATTCGCACTTAATTCACATATTGGAAACCCTGAATACAAGTGTTTATAAGAAAGCCGCTTTTAATTTTTGCGCCAAAGCCAGTGTGTCTAATGTTCTTAATGGAGTCGTGTGTTTTTAGCGTATTTATATTTTTAATCTTTAATAAAATTTCTCATAATTCCTCGGTAAATTCAATAGAACTTTGCTGAGATTATAGCGTAATTTTGAAAGCGAAGCTTTGCGACAGGCATGGAAAAGAGGCGCGGCTTGATTATAATATCCCCAGTACGACATAATAAGTTTGATTTGTCTTTGGATTCGAACCTGGTGCTAGGCTTTCAAATTGTTAATAGTACTCTGTGTTTTAGATTAGTTTCTTTGGACAACTTGTTCCTGAGGCTAGAACGGAGCGAGCGTCGGGGGGCAGGTGGCGGAGCTCCATTTCTCTGTTTAAAGACGTCCTTTCTTGCTGTTGTAGCAGTTTCAACTGTTCATTTTTTTTCTCTCCATCAACCCGTCTCTTGAGGATGGACCAGAAATTTTCGATAGGATTGAGATCTGGAAAATTACCAGGCCAAGGCGTTAAAATTCCGATCTCTTTACATCCAAGATACTCTTAAATCCTCTTAGCAAGGGGCGAGGTGGCTAATCTTGTTGGAAAATGTAATTATCCTCGCCAAACTGCCTTGGTTGGAAGAAGAGGGTTATTAAGGTCATTTTGATACCATGTTGAATTCATAAAAGTGTTTTTGGCCAAAATTAATAGAGAACCGACTCCCTTTGAAGAAAGGCATCTCCACACATGAATAGATTCAGGGTTTTTGACCTTCGAACGATGTAACTCTTTTTATAGTGATTTTCGTGGTGTGACATTAAATTATAACAATACCATATTATATCTATGAGCGAGGCAATAATAACTTAAAGGCGAACCGACAAGGGGCGGAACGCCATGAGTTTCGACGCGCGGAACAGCAAGAAAATAGTGCAACGAGGTCAGGTAAAATTTGGGCAATGGCAAAGCTCAAGGTTATTTAAAGAGGCATGTACAAAAAAATATAATTTTATTTACATAAAATAAGAGAATCAATAGGCAAAATTATATTGGTAAATGAGGGGTGGGGAAATTGCAGAGTTATGCATCAGACTTTGAAGTTAAAAGTTAATGCGTTACAGAAGGAGACTATTTCAATGGGGAGGATTAACTCAAATAGGTTGCTAAATGGGGACAGGGGATGGCTTACGGAGGATTCTGGGTTAAACGTCACGGCAAGGTTTCACGGATGTTTTCTGTAGGTAATAAACGTGAGGGTGAGGTCACTCTGAGCTTCTGAGCGGGAAGTTAATGTGATGACGGTTCTCCAAGGGAGGGGGGCGGTAACGTCCGGTCCAGGGGAGAGTATTTCGGCCACCCGAAGACGGGGAGGGATGAGGAGGGCTTCGACAGGTGTTGATGAGTAAAGTCGGCAAAATCACTAGGTGGCGATCGTCAAATGGAATTACCTCACTGGCTGGGCTAATTCCAACACACGAAAAGTTCAGCCGTCACTTTTCTTCGTTGTGAGCACCTGACTTCGATCTAGGGGAATGCTTATTGGATCCTGGCGGCACTCCTCAACTCTGTATCTCTCACCTGGAAGACGAGCCCTATATATCTGATGTTCCCCCCGCAGGGGTGGGAGAAACATGGGGTGTTTGGCCAGTGCTACTCTCGAATGGCCTTGAATCTTCACGCCCAAGCGATTCTAACCCGCGAAAAGGTGGTCCGAGGTAGACGCGGCTTGAGGCTAACGCTTGTGGATGGAGAGGAGGAGGCTTACCAATTTAAGCCTAACCACATTATATAATTTTCTTTAGCACATGGACGTCACTTCCGTGCTGGAAAAGAAATTTCATGGTGAATTTCCCCACACATCTCCCATCCGAAAGATGATGCTTTACAGAGCAGTTTCGTAGGAAAGGATAATCCCACCTGTTGAATTAGAATTATCAAGGGAGAGTCTAGGAAAATTCTGACCTGCTACGACAGGTGTACACACAAAAAAAACGAGAATCTGAGCTCAGCGGGGAAGTTACGGACATAAGCCTGAAACGGGTCAATTCTAAAGTCAATTTAACTAGTACAATTTTGAACAAAAAAAATTACAGAACATTGGCAACATTTCAGTGCAACCAAAAAAAAGAATGCAATTAAATGGAGGCATGAATATGAGACTAATGACTAAAAAACTTAGTGGACTCCCTAAAAAAATCATAATTAAGAACATTAATGAGATAATATATACAATTGACGTGGAAAACCTTCGCTCTGCTCGTTCATTCCTTTCTTCTTCCTGTACGTAATTTTTTAGCAGGCTTTGCCCAAAAGACCTAACATTTCACCCTGCCTCTTGAATTTTCCGAAGGATGTCATTTTTACGCAATTAACTGGGGGAACATTGAGACGCGAACGAGCTAGGACACTACCCACGCGAAACGAATACTTGAATATTCGTGAAGGCCTTGTTCACACCCCAAAAAATTATGATACAGCTACCTACCTCTGCTGTTTCTAAGCGGATAAAAAAATTAAATTCGTCCTACCGGAATTAGGACACCAAAGACCTTAACTCTTTTTGATTAATAACCAGGAGAGTCTCCAAATTTGAAACACAATAAATAAAATTAATTACCTGGGGTCCAACACAAAATTTAAATAGATTAACGTTCCACTGCTCTTCAATTAACTTGAACTTGCATTCTGCCAGTACAATACAAAAATTAAAAATAAAAGGGATAGACGTGAATAACGAGTGAACTTCTAATGTCGAAATTGAAATGACACGGGTTCGTAAAAACCTCAAACACACTTGACACCAAAGTTATACAATATGTATATTAATAAATATATATGTAGTGGTGTGACATTATATTATATCAATACCATATTATATCCATGGGAGAGGGACCAATAACTTTAAGGCGAACCGACAAGGGGCGGAACGCAACGAGTTTCGACGCGCGTAGCAGCGAGAATAGAGTGCAAAACGAGGTCAGGTAAAATTTGGGTGATGGCAAAGCTCAAGGTTATTTAAAGAGGCATGTACAAAAAATATAATTTTATTTACATAAGATAAGAGAATCAATGGACACATTATATTGGTAAATGAGAAGGGGGGGGATTGCAGAGTTATGCATCAGACTTCGAAGTTAGAAGTTAATGCGTTACAAAAGGAGACTATTCCAATGGGGAGGATGAACTCAAATGGGTTGCTGAAGGGGGACAGGGGTTGGCTTACGGAGTATTCCGGGTTAGACGTCACGGCAAGGTTTCACGGATGTCTTCTGTAGGCAATAAACGTGTGGGCGAGGGCACTCGGAGCTTCTGAGCGGGAAGTTGACGTGATGACGGTTCTCCAAAGGGGGAAGGAAAGGGGTGGTAAAAATCGGGTCCAGAAGAGAGTATTCCGGCCACCCGAAGACGAGGAGGGACGAGGAGGGTTTCGACAGGTGTTGATGAGTGGAGTCGGAAAAATCACTCGGTAGCGATTGTCAAATGGAATTACCTCACTGACTGGGCTAATTCCAACACACAAAAAGTTCAGCCGTCACCTTGCTTCGTTGTTAGCACCTGACTTCGATCTAGGGGAATGCTTATTGGATCCTGGCAGAACTGCTCATCTCTGTATCTCTCACCTGGAAGACGAGCCCTATATATCCGAGGCTTCCCCCGCAGGAGGAGGGGGGAAACATGGAGTGTTTTGCCAGTGCTACTCTCGAATGTCCTTGAACCTTCACGCCCAGGCTATTCTAACCCACGAAAAGGGGGTCCGAGGTGGACGCTGTTCGAGGCTACCGCTTGTGGATGGGGGGGAAGAAAGGCTTACCAATTTAAGCCTAACCACATTATAGAATTTTCTTTAGCGCATGGACGTCACTTTCGTGCTGGAAAAGAAATTCCACGTGGAATTCTCCCACAGTGATCACCTTTTCTCCTTCTGACGAAGATTTTCTAGATATGCCAAACAGGCGCGTGATAGATCGGAGAGAGTAAAAGAGTGAGAGAGAAAGATGCGCACTGCCGCGCCTTCAATGGTGAGAGAGACAACAGACACTTGGTTGACGCTTTTTGTATGCTCTAATGGAAGAGCAAAATCATGAGATGCCGTGGTGGCGTAAAAGTCTGCCATCGCTATCACAGAAAGCCAAGACAAGTTTGAGAGACCACAATATCCCATCTAGAGTCGGAGACTGTTTCGCTTCGCCGAGTTAAAACCTTCTCACAATTGTGCTAAAATAACGAGACTACCCTCGACTGCCGATCCGTCGGACCCATTCGACCCGACTCTTAAATCCTCCGGCGCCAGAGTTGGAAAGCAGTATAGGCCGCCTGCCCACCCAGTCAGTATGCTCTGCCCTCCCCCGTCAAGACCAGCTATTCGCGTCCTGTTGAAATCTGCACAATTCTCGCAGAAACACTCAAGCTCCGGGTACTCTCGATTAATTCGCGTGAGTCTACGTCGTACTCATTGTATCCGCTCCTCTAACACATCGCGCTTAGTCTCGATTCGTATTCTACCTCGAAAGCAAGATCTAAGTTCATTTCGTAATAGTCATTGCCAATAGACTATTATTTGAACTTTGCGCAAAAGCATGATTACACCCTCATACCAAAGCTGGACCTATGCAAGTGTTCTCTCTACCCCCCTCCCCCCCAATGTAAACCTACATTATGGTTCCTTTGTTTATACGGCGACTGTCCCCACCAAATATCCCCCTCCCTTTTAGCCGCTCAGACTCATGTACGTCTAATGTGTGTATAGCTTGTTTTAAAACCCCTTTTAACCTTGTAAAGAATATCAATTTGCATATTAGTAAAGTTATTTTTGTATCCGGTTTTCTATTGTGCCGGAACCTCCAAAATAGTCGACTATTTGGCCATCCTACATTCAGTTAGTTTGCCCTCTGCTTGTATTATAAATCTCCCTCACACTTAGCCATCATTGACCTCGGCTGAGAAACTCATAAAGGGTTAACTTGACCCTATTCTACGACATACTGTATAGTAATATCCATTATATATTAAACTAGTGTCAGGTTTATTGGGGTTAATAATCTTGGTCAATCGATTGATTGAAATTTTATCAATCTTTTATTAACTTTTAATTTTTGGCTAATCTTGGTTCTGGTTCTGGGGTTTAAAAGGTGAGAAATAACTTTATATACCTATTTGCGAAGTGTAGCTGTTTCCGCTCCCAATTTTTTTTTGTGAATTGATTATCGAGTGACCGTGTTTAACTAGTAATTTAATTCCCCTCATTTCGTGCCATATGTTGAAGGTATAGTAAAAATAGTATTAGTCTTTGTATTGCTGTACTAGGAGTGCTGTAACTCTCGTCTCAATGATAGAGCAATCTCGACCGCTAAAGCTCTCTCGCGGGTGTTTCTCCCCAGCCTTTTGTTGTTAGTGTTTTTGTTTCTGTTTTGCAAAGTAATCCATAATTCCGCCATAATCATTGTCGCGCGTTAATTTAATTCTTCTTTTTGTGCCCATCGCGAAAAAAAACAGCAGCATGTTCCCGTTTGAAATTTTCAAGGCCCAAGGTGAGTCACTCGTACTCAGTGGCAAAGATCTGATAGCCTACATCCAGGAAGAATAAAGAAGAGAAAGAGCGGCAAGAAGAGAGAGAGAAGAAAAGGAACGACAAGAAAGAGAAACGGAACGAGAGGAAAGATAAAAGGAACGAGAAAAAAGACAGAGAATTCGCTGTCACGAATTGGAAATGAGCAGAGCGAGGAACGAGACGGTCTTCATAAAGTCCTCAATTTCTAGACTAGACGCACCGCAGTCTGCGACCATAAAACTCCTTGTCTTAAACAAGGCGAAGACTTCGGGTCTTATCTCGACCACTTCGAAAAGATCTTTGAGGTGAACCAATGGGACATCGAGACGGACTGCACTGCACATTTGTTGCCCCTGTTTAGCTCCCTACTCATGGATATTTTTATCTCCCTCCTTTGAAAGGCAACAATGGATTACTTAATTGTTACAATATGACCCCAGATTTCTACCGAGCTAAATTTAGGCACTGTCGCATTCAAGCAAACTAAACCTTCCGCTGACAGTCCGGCTACTCCCTACAGCATCATTTTCATTTTTGGATTGACGCGTCCAAGGTGCTCATGAATACGACGACCTGTTCGATTTCGTCTTCAAGGAAGAATTTTTGTGTCACTCCCTTCGGAAATCAGATCCATTGTGAAGGACCGGAGGTGCCGTACTCTCAAGGAATGCATCGGGGAGGCAGACGTCTACGCGGATACCACAACTGTTATCGGAAAGAATGAAAGAAATCAGAAGTTCCATCTCCTAAATCGAAAACCAGCAAGAACAAATTTGTTCCGAATAAAGGGAATAAGTTCGTTAAGGTGACTAGGGACGCCAAACCTAAACCTTTCTTATCGTCGGACAACCGTGATGTTAAGCCCTTTGCTCTCATATCCCCCTGTTTCGTAGTTTCCCAGGAGGAACATTGTGTGCTATTTCTGTGGAATTCCGGCTCACCAGAGGTCCAACTGCACTCAAAACTCACAGTTTAGAACCACCCATCCTTCTCACCAGGTAAAGAAGGTCAGTGCCACTTCTACACCTCTACCTTCGAAAAATAAAGCGAATACTGCTGGGCACCAGTTAAACTTTTTGTTCTATAAAAGTAGCCCTGAGGCCCTCCAATTTGAAACTGCAGCACTCAATTGGTGCCAGATCTCCACCCTCGTCCGTGATACACGTTGCACGTGCATTATTGTATCCGATGAACTACTTTCTCCTGTGGCTCCGGAGCACGATAAGTTTGCCGTAGTGTATGAATACTTGGGGCGCGCCAATAAATTCCCCATTGTTCACTGCTACATTGAGTGCGCATATTTTCCTGTTGGGCTGAAGTCATTGCAGCCACTACCAAGTTTTTCTCTGTCCTAATTATTTAGTCCCCCGGGATTCTTCCACCCCTGTGGCTTAATCAGTTACTACCCGTTCCCGTGCGAAGAAGGAACTGAAAGCCTCTACACCTCTGCAACCCTCATGTGCCCGCGAATTCCCGAGTTCGATGACCCATAACTTGTCCAAAAGCTAGAGGGATTTGTGAGTCTATTCGTCTCTTGTGGTCAGTCCGATGTACAAACAGCTCACGATAGCCTAGTGCTTGTCACTTTAGTCATAGTCACACAAAGACCGCTCAGAGGGTCTTCAAATATTTTTATTTGCTTGGCGCGAACGGCGAACTTCTGCGATATTGTCGTTCGTGCGACATTTGTCAAAATACGACAATACATGGACGAGTCAGACCTGCGCCTTTGCAGAAGGGACCTCCAATCTCTAAACCCTTCACCAGTCTAGCTAGTGATCTAATCGGACCCATATAACCCACGTCGAGCGAAGGCCATAGTTACGTTTTAACGCTGATTGACTTTGCTACCCGATTCCCAGAGTCGGTGCCCTCTCAAGAAAATCGATAGCATCTCCTGCGCCGAAGCACTTATTTCTATCTTTTACAGTGTGGGCCTGTCCAGAGAAATCCTCTTGCATCGTGATTGTCAATTCACCACCGAATTAATGGAGTTCGTTGATAAATTATTGATGATCAAACCCCTGTTTACCACTCCTTTTCATCCTTGTGGAAATGGAATGTACCAGAGGCTAAATGGAAGCGTCAACGACATTCTCATAAAGTTGTTTGCTGATCAGCCCACTGAATGGCATCGTTTCTTTCCGGTGCCCTCTTTGCATACCGTAAAATCCCCCATTGAAGTTTTATATGGTAGAAACGTCAGAGGCCCCGTGAGTATCCTAAAGAAACTTTATTCCAATCAGAAATTGCATCAAAATATCCAGAATTCTTACTCGTATCTACTGGATTTAAGAAAGGTCAGGAAAACTGCAACGAAATTGCCTCTTAAAGCGCCAACATCAATTTTGACAAGTATAAGACATACTTCGATTGCAAGTGCAAAGAAAGGAAATTTACCCCCGGATAATAAGTTATGCTTCTCCTCCTCACGGACAACAACAAGCTTTTCCAAGTTACTATGCTCAAACAGTACCACCGGCGTGCGAGTATCAACCAGATAGTTGCAATCAACAAAGAATCTCCCATGGAATCTGACTACCCCCTGGACCCTTTTTGCGTAATTCAATTCGCCTGCGTGGAACAAGACAATGAATACCCTTTGCATCTCTTGCCAGACTTTAATAATTTCCTGCCTGCGGAAATTAAGATATGCAACCAGGTATCTCTTAAAAATGATCAACTGCAAGCGTTGCCGAGCCGTTTTGATAACGTCATCACCGAGATCCTTTGTTGTGCGACCCACTCTGAGAACAATATCCATCTTACCACTGTGAAACCTATCCATTCCAAACAATAACCCTGCCTATACATCTCCGAGAAACATTCAATAACGAAGTGGATAAACTTCTAAGGTTGGAGATCATCGAACTTTCGTAGTTGAGCTATTGTTCATCGGTTGTCATAGTGCATCGATTTTAGAAAGCTTACTTCCCCACCATAAATCCGAACCTCCACCTTTTTGTGAAGGACAAATTCATCTCCGAGTTGTATTTATGTAAGGCCTATTATCAAATCCCCATGAGGAAGAAAGTGAAGAAATTTCCTGCTTTCCCCACTGAGAAGGGGCTTCACCAGTTCCGACGGCTCCCTTTTGGTCTGTTGACGGCTTGCATCAATTATAACCAGATGATCACGAGGATTTTAGAAGGCTTATCCAACGGTACCTTCTATTTTGATGATTTTGTGGCCACCCAAGATTGAGATCAACATTTGACCACCCTTCAAGCCCTTCTGTATGAAATCCGGGAACACAATTTGACAATTTTTCCCGGCAAGTGACACTTCGCTTTTAACACGATCGATTAAGTCGGCCTCCGTATCGGGAATAATCAAATAGCCCTCAGCAAGTAAATATCCGGGCCATCGTGGACATGCCTTTGCCTACCAACAAAAAGCAGATGCGATCATTCATAGACTCTTCATCGTTCTATAACCGCTTCAGCCCAAACTTGGCGAGTATTTCCGCCCCTCTCTGCGAGCAATTAAAGAAAAAGGCCCCAAACGCCTTAAGTCGCGACACTTTCGAATCAGAGCTATAACGAACTCGAGGAGAAGTTGGCACCTATCCTCTGCTTCCCTAACTCGCACAAACTGTTTGGCATTCACACCGACGAGAGTAATGACGGTATAGGATGTGTCCTTCTCCAGTATGAGATTAATGGCGAAAGGTTCCCCATCGCTTACGCAAGCAGAAAATAACTCGTGCGTGAGAACAATTATGCGGTAATCGAGAGAGAAAAACCCGCTATCATTTGGGGAATCTGTAAATTTACAATGTATTTATTATTCAAGGAATTTGTAGTGGAAACGGACCACAAACCCTTATCATACCTACGTAACGTCAAGGAAATAACGGTCGGTTGATGTGTTGGAGCTTGTTCTTCCAGGAATTCCAATTCTGCTTTTCGTATTTTAAAGTCACTGATAACTGTATGGCTGATAGTTTAAGTAGAAACCCGTTAGTTCCTTTTCCGAACTAATTCCGGGGCCTGTTTTCTTTTTTTATCCATTAATCAATTTTTGTTTATAAAATAGATTTGTATATTTAACCATATAATAACAAAACGCGTATCCTTACTTATATATATATATATATATATATATATATATATATATAGTAGGAATATGAAGACCCATGGGATTACACTAATCCTTTTTTGGCCGGACGTTTTGGACCTTCACTAGGACCATCTTCAGCGACCGTGTCGACTAGTGAAGCTCCGAAACGTCTCGCCAATAAATGATTAGTGCAATCGCCTAGATATTCATATTCCTACTACAGATCCGATTCCCAAGGGACAAATCAATTACATTTACATTTACATTTATATATATATATATATATATATATATATATATATATATATATATATATATCAGGAATATGAAGACATATGCGATGGTTTTGAACATTTAATTTTCCGGACGTTTCGGTCATAGACGATGACCATCATCAGCGAATTCTAAATACCAAAAATTATTTTTATAAGAATAACTAAACACAGAAATCAAATTAGTGAAAATCTATTAATAATAAATTGATGTAATATCTAAAAAAAAAAATAACTAAATTGAATAATAATCCCACGAGTTTTTAAATATGCATAATAAACATGACTTACATGACTATCGAAATACAAAAAGTCAATAAAAAACCAGATCGTTTATATATTAATGGGACAAACTAAAATAGAAATAAAAATTTCTCTGCACGAGTACTACCCTTATAACGGTTAAGCTGGGAGTAACAACTGATAGTACGGACAAAATTAGGCAAAAAGAAAAGGGCAGATTTTTTCGGATAATCGAGCATATTTCAACATCTTTGATGTTTCTGGGCCAAAGAAGGGTACCGACAAGAAGTGTAAAAGTTTATTAACGGTGGCTTTATCTTCAGTCGGAATAAGAAAATGATCAAGACATTTCCTTATGCGGTTTTCCACAAAAAACTTTGGGAATCCGTTGTCTTGAAAAAATTCTTAAGAAAAGAAAACTCTGAAGGTAATAGTTTGTAATTTGAGCATATTTTAAATGCTCTATGTAGCAGGGTTTCAATAGTATTAGTTTTAAAAGAACGTGGAATAAAGCTAAAGAAGCTTGTTGATAGGCCAGTCCAAGTGGCTTTGCGAAAAACACTTGTAGATAATCCGGTGGGAATGCGGGTTAACTTGATATCTAAATAAGACAGGCAACCATCGTTTTATATGTCCATTGTGAATTGTATTTTAGGGTGCTGCTTGTTAAGGAATTCAAGAAATTTAGATGCATGTTGTTCTTTACGAAACAAAATTATGCAGTCGTCAATGAAACGCCTATAAAATACTGGAGCGAATTCTTTGGGGCAAGCTTGGAGCCAAGAGGTTTCATTGAAACAGAGGAGAATATTAGCAAATGTTGGACCTAACGGAAGTCCCATCCCGACCCCTTCTTTTTGAAGGTAAAGTTCGTTATTAAAGAGAAAATAGGAATTAGAAACTAATAAATCAAGAAGAGAACGAAATTGTGCTTGGTCAAATTGTAAAAAATGTTGAGAAAAAGTGAAAGTTTTGTGTAAAATGATGTCAATTGTTTCTTGTAATGGAATGTTTGTGAATAGATTTGTAATGTCAAAGCTTGCCATAGTATACTTATGAGGAGTAGGAAGGCTGGAGATTTGCTCAAGTAAGTCAGGAATTACGGAGAGTGTATTTATTTGTTGTAAGGAGAGAAAGAAGAGGAACCAAATATTTTGCTAGGACATAGGATGGTATGTTTATATCAGAAAAAATGGGTCGCAATGGATTAGATGGTTTGTGTATTTTTGGTAGACCATACAAAATACCTGGGGCGGAACCTGAAGCAAAAAGAGGAGAATATGTCTGCGGATCAATGAGGTTTAACTTCTTAAATTTGGATAGTACACAGTCAATTTTATCTTCAGTTTTATACATTATATGTTTAATAGATGATTTGACTTTAACAAATTTTGTAACATCAGAAAGGATAGTGTGCATTTTTGAGATGGGGTCAACTTTATTCAAAATTACCCCACCCTTACCTTTGTCGGGCCAGCAAATTACTAAAGACTTGTCTTGAGCTAACTTATTTAGATCTTTAAATGTCTGTTCTTTTAATAACTGTGTTAAAAATTTTAAATGTATTGAAGTTATAAAAGTACTTGAATGCAATGTACTTAAAAAGCTCCATCCAATCCATTGCAATCAAGTACTTTTATCATAAGTCTGATATATGGCACAAGCTGTGGATAGACCTAAATGCTTGCACTTAAACTGCATGAATCCTCTTGTCAGGGTAGAGAAGGTCGTTTACTTCCGTGATTCTTTCCCCAGGGAAAGCTGAAAATAAGCTTTGCGAAGATCTAGCTCAGAAATAAATTTAGCTCCCTTAGATTTGTGAGGATCTTCATCTATCGTAGGTATCGACTCCGCGTCAAATTCCGCAACAGCGTTGATGTTTCTGAAGTCGATGCAAACTCTCCACGATTTGACTGGGTTCTGCTACTGAGATAGAGTCGATGTTCTTAAGGGGGACTGCTTCCGGAAACCTTGTGGCCAAATCAACGATGGTTAGGTTTAAACGATGACCGTCGGAGGATGGGGGTGAAATAGGTCCAAAGATATCGATGGCCACTCTTGAGAAGGGTGTTGTTATCATCTCTGGAAGTTTAAGAGGAATAGGCTTACTCTTCTTTGAAACTCGCTGATAGAGTTCACACGACCTGCAGAATCTAGTGATGTCTCCGCTTGCTCCAGGCCAAAAGACGGTTTCAAACACTTTAGAAGCCGTTTTCCTGTGGAAAAAATGAACAGCGAATGGGGACTCGTGGGCCAGTTGTAAAATGAGTTTCCTACATCTTAGAGGAACAACCAAGGCCTTTGAGCTATTTCATGTCTGTTAGGACTATCAATACACACTATATAATAATCTTGTATCATTTCATACTTGAATTTAACTTTGTCCTTAAAAGCGTTTTCTATAAAGCCATGGTCATGACGTTCTCTGACATTATTTAACTTAGGGCACTGGTTTTTAAGCGATTTAAATCCAGCCGAAGTTAGCTTAAGTAAATCAAGTGACGTTTTAAAAAGAATGATATCCTTATTCTTTTTTAAAGTCATTGTCCTATTCTGAACTAAGTTAACAATCGCTTCACAAGTGGATATTTTCGTACCATCAGCTGCTATGATGTTGTTACCTAAAAGGACATTACTGCATTTAAGGGGGGCACGAAATGCTCGAATCCAAGCTTTGGAAATTTGCAGTCAAGATAACAATTAACAATCGGAAATTTGTTAACGTTCCCAAGGAAATCCATGACCTCACACATTTCAGCTTTTGCTAAATCGGCATCTGGTAACAGCTGGTCAGAAACCATAACACAGGAACAGCCTGTGTCCCACAAAATTGTAACATTTGTCCCATTGATGGAACCACTTAGCAAATGCCTAGGCGGGTGATACAAATATCGTCCTGTCTCCTTGTTGTAAACGATATTTACCTTTTCTTCCTTCTTGGTTCTGACAAAAGTGGAAGGGTTCTGAGAACAATTCTTCTTTGTGTGTCCTCGACGCCGCACGAATAAGATCTTACCTTCTTTGGTGACATTGGCGTTGGTTCTTCCATCTTCATTCCACTTTGTTTCTTTTATCCACTTTTCCTATCCCTGTTTTAAGAATTATGGGCGGGAGCATAAATGTCAGCAAATTCTGCCATTTCTTTAAGAGAATTAGGGTTACGTTATTTTATAAAGAACTTAATATCCATTGGACATGCATGCAAAAACTGGTTCCTAAGTACTAAGTCTTTTAATTCGATGAAATCAAATCCAACCTTTACACTTTCCTACCACAATACAAAAATTTGACTTTTGTCTGTCTCGATTCTCATCGACCGGAACTTTTTCCTATAGAATCCTGATGTTTTCCTAAATGCTGATAGTAATTCTTCCTTCACTGTATCATAATCTTGTATGATTTCTGTGGGGAGCGCCGCAAATATATTCATAGCTTTTCCCTTGAGTAAGGAACCCAGTTGGATTGCGTAGATCTCCTTAGGCCATCATGATAGTTCGGCAATCTTCTCAAAACGGAGAAAATATGATATTAAGTCATTTCCTTCGTCGTAAGCCTGTAACTTAAATATTAGGACTTACGCTTGGGTTGAGATATTCATTACTTTGAGCACCTTCCAGTCTTGCCTCTCTTGATTCCTTTTGAAGTTCTAATTTTCTTAATTCATGCTGTCTTTCCTTTTCTTTTTCCTCGCTTCTTCCTTCGCTTTTCTTTCTTTTCGTTCGTTGTCTCGTTCTTTAGCACGTTCTTCTCGGTCCATTTCTTGTTGCTCCTTAATGAAATGTATTAACTTTTCACCAGCAAGTCCCATACTTTACCCTAGTTCCTTAAGATCTGTTAATGATAAATATTTGGACATTCTAAGAATGAACTGAACTACAAAAATTCCCCCAAAATACCCTTTCCTCTTAAGAAAAGCTTTA